>JBBJLS010003727.1:0-16461 GCA_037577275.1 Bryconaethiops microstoma
GGCGCCCGGGGAGCAGTGTGTGGGGACGGTACCTTGCTCAGGGTACCTCAGAGGTGCCACTAGCAGTCTTGGGGATCGAACCCATGACTTCTTGATCGCAGGGCGACCGCCTTAACCACTAGGCCACCATCTGCCCCAGAAGAAACATTACCTATGCGATAAACATTACCTATGCTCATTAACTTAATAACAATGAACTAATGCCCCTATTCAAGTAGACTCTTTTTAAATGCGCAGTTAAGAAGAGCCTTAAAGGTTAATTACTGTACTCCTGTTGAACTATCTCACTGGCCGAATAGTTTATGCTGGATTTCTTAATGAACCCTGCTTAATAGAAAACCCCTAATTAATAAATAATTAATCAATTACTAATTGATTATTAACTAATCAATTTATGAATATAGTGGTGAATCAGCCTAAACTGATTCTGGTGGAGAATATCTAAATTTGAGCTAAATTTATTCCTACACACATCAGTCAGCCTTTTGTGCCCATGATCCTGTTGCTGATCTAATGGTTGTCCCTCCATTCACCACTTTCGGTAGGTTCTAACCACTGTAATATGGAGAACCTCACACAAGGCCTGACGTTTTGGAGATGCTGCGATTCAGTTTTCTAGCAATCATAATTTGGCCCTTTTTAAAGTCAGATATTTACACTTTGGATTTTTCCTGCTTAGGGCATCAACTTCAAGAATTGACTGTTCACTTGCTGTCTTACATGTCCAACCCCTTGGCAGGTGCTAATGAGATAAACAATGTCATTTACTGCACTTTTTTTAAGGTTGTGGCTGGTGGTGTATCTTATGTCTGGAGAAAAAGATACCTGGGATGCGAAGTGTGCTTGCGTGTTTGCTAAGGTAACTGTGTTTGTTGCTAGGCGGTTACTATGGCATCGCAGGTGGTTGCTAAGTGGTTGCAGGGATAGGGGCGTGTCTGAAAATGTTTCCTGTGATTCACTGTTTCTAAAAGTAACTAATAAAAAAGCCTACTAAGTCCTCTTTGTACTTTCTTACTGGTAAAGATGTGATGAATAATGAGTGTGATTACTTTTTTCGAGGAAGCAGCATTCACTTTTGAGACGGAAAAAAATGAGTTTAATTTTTAAATATAATATTTTCAGTGTACACTGATTGACATCACGATTTATTGTACATGTAAATTAAACATTCTATCAAACTTGACAGTGCACTACTGTAATTGTTAGAGGGTTTTTGAACCCCAGGTAGGGGTGCATCTTGCCCCAGTTTGATCTTCTTTTAAGACTTATTTCCTAAAAGAAGCAAAATGATCTTAATCATGGTGCACTTCACAATATTGTTATATTGTTATAGCGGCTTCATATGAGCATTATGAAATATATTGCCAACATTTAAGATGTTTTCATTTTTCACAGTTTGGTGATTGGATCCAAGTCCTCTAACTCATGCACTTTCATTTGGAATAACTGTCAAGTGCATATACCTTGACAAAGCTGTTTTAGACTGCACTGATGCATCTTTCAGCCACTGAGAGTGTTAATAACACAGTGGTGTTAATCATGTCAAAGCAAACTCCAAATGGGGATGACCTTTATCTTTGTTACCATGACAATGTTGTTTTAAAACAGCAAGGTCAAGTCAGGAGGTAAACTTCTTCTTGTCACACGCACCAGCCACGTGATGTCTAACGAGCACCGGAAATTACTCACGTCTCGGGGTATATAAACAGGAGCAGGTACCTCTCTGCACTCAGACATTTGGGTCCAATGCAGGCTTACTCCAAGCCGTCCTCCTGTAGTACCATGAGTACTCTGGTTCCTAGGAACCCTTCATACGTTGATATGTGAACGTTGATTTCTGATGGGGATCTTTACTCCGTGACTGGAGCGTTCGCAGATTAAAGTGCATGAATTACCGGCTCTTTCGTCTGTATCCACGACTGGGCTAATCCCTTCATGCTTCAATGAGCAACCTGTCAGTACATTTCTTGTCCCTCTCCGTGACACTTTTGTTTGGTGCGCTTCAAATGGTTTAAATGTCATTACTTCATGCTAAAGATGCACAGAATGTTGTTTTATGAACTGTTATCATCAGACTGGCCTTTGCAAGAATGGTATCACTGAAGACTGTGATATGAAAATGAGCAGCTGTTGTATCTCTAAGGCCTAGTTCCCCACACATTGATCAAGCTTATTCCTGGGCTCATATTCCTAAAGCTTCTCAGAGTAGGAGTTCTGATCTAGATTCCTTATTTATGTTGACTTTACCAACAGGAATAGATCTGTGAATACAGGCCCTAGATTACGTTCAGTAGACTCATGAACATTGAAGGCTACATGATATCTGAACAAGCCTTTCTTGACAGCTGACATAAATCTATTCAAACATTTTTAAAGGTTTATTCCAACAAGCATCAGATGTTAGACGAAATGACATCTAGGCAGCCTCTATGGTACTTGTTGGAATAAGCTTTAAATGTTTTTTGTAGGTGCATTTTGTAAGTAAAGTCTTAAAAGGCTTTGCAGGAGTCATGCAGACTTAGAAATACTACACTTGTTCTTTCAGCAGAGTATTGCCATTCAGAATGATGTGTACTTCAAGATTTGGCTTAATCTGTGCCTGGAAATCCAGTCCTAATGCCTCATTGTGTGCTGTGAGTATATTGACCAATTGTAGATACAGATGAGTGTTTCTGGGTGTGTGGGTGGAATCACAGCATTCACTTGATGTAAATCCATTTTAGTCAAAAATAATGCAGGCTTATGGCTAATTGAACTACATCAAAGATTTACTAATGTGTTCTTAATATAACTAAATTTACATTATAATTGCAATAGTGTTCATCAGAACCTTTTCACAGTCAACTACCATGAAAAATGCAATATGCTGAAAACATAAGCTAGTCCAGTTGATGTCTAATAGAGGTTTAAGCAACTATACTGAATTTTTTTGACACATGTAATTAAGACTTTACAGAGTTTTAGAGACAGATGGATAGCAATGTGTGTAATAATACAGTTTCAATATAATACATACACAAGAAAGAAAGAAATACACAGTATACAAGTATAAAAACAATAACAGCAATAATAACCCACTCTCCCATCCCCTCATCCCCTTCACACACCAGCTTTCATATCTTAACCTATAACACTGATTACATTAAACCCAATATGTAGGTTAAAACCATGCCATGTTGGCTGCATGATTCGTAGACGGGTGAGTAGAAGCTTTCATAAGCTGTGGAAAAACTTCTAACACCTATTCCCTACATATAAACTACAAATAGGGTCTTAATTGCAGTGTTAATGCCTTTTCCGTGGATGCAAGACGCCTCCCCTCACAACACCTTAGAATTGCCACAGGGTCCAATTTGTTACAATTGCATAAAAGACTAATCCATTAACATGCATGCCAGCATAATGTGAAAGCAATTTCACATTAATTTAAAGTACTAAGCCATTTAAAAATAGCATTCCATGTCTAATGATTTATCTAATGTATTTGATATCAGTTTCTGTTTTAACATGAGGAGCATCTCTTCCTGACTCTTTATCCTGTTATCACTTATGTTAGCTTTTATATATCACTCATGTTATCTGTTACTCCTCTTATCAGTAGTTAGAGTACTCCTTTTTTCTGCTATAGTATTTGTCTCTTTCCGTCATCTCTGTTCATTAATTTGTTGATTTGTACACCTCCCCTCGCCACACCTTAGAATTGCCACAGGGTCCAACCAATTTGTTACAATTGCCTGAAAGACCAGTCCATTAACATGCATGCCAGCATAACTTGCTTTAGTTTATCTGTGACCAAACAAGTGCATACGAATATCTCTATGTGTGTGTGTGTGTGTGCGTAAGTGTAGATACCAATAAACATGTGTTTTAAGAGTCCTTATTTTCTGTCATATACATAGTAACCATCTGCTTTAGCTTTTATTAGGGTACAGAAGCAGAAGTGGCAGGAACTTCTAACATTTTCTAATATCCTGGTAAATATACTATAAAATGCCTACAGTCACTTGCCAGTTCTTGTATACCTTCTCTTGTATAAAGGGTTACAGTTGTTGTCACGCGCAATTTACCAGCCATCCTGTACCCCATTCATCACTGGTCAGTTTCTGACCACAAGGTCTCAGCATATCAATGTGGACCATTCTCAGCACAGCAGTTACACAGTCTTGGTAATGATATAGTAGAGTGTGTGACCATACTAGGGATTGCTGGTTGCTGGTTCAGTGTAACTATTAGGTTGAAAGTGTGGTCAGAAACAAAGCACTTGCGATGAGTTGCGAATTAATAGACTTTAGGTGTTTGCAATAAAATTGACACTTTTAAATAATTTACAGATGCTTATTTATTTGATAATATGAAAAATAAGGTCATAAAGTTCTGAAAAACATTAATGACACACACACAAAAATGCCAACAGTGCAATTTTATTTGATGAGTATAAATATGTGATGCTTGGGGAAGTCCCTTTCTCGAGCCCATAGGTCCTCTGGGTACCTGTGACCCTAGTAAGGATTAGGAGGTTACAAAAAATGAATGAATAAATATGTGATGAAGGTGACAGATATAATGACTTATGGAAAAGACAAATTAAGGTCACTTACCACCCAAATCTGAGCTTTTACTGAATGAATACGGGCTCACTCTCTGGCAAGCAACAGGTCACTGTTGCCCATTGTTATTTATGTCCATGAACATAATGTGAGTAGCAATACTGACTATTGACTGTTGATTATTGTCTTATTCTTAAGTGGTACTGTTGCATTGCCAGTTATTGACTGCATATAAATACAAACAACCCCCCCAAAAAAAAACAACAACCAAAAAAACCCAAACCCCCCCCCCCCCAAAAAAAAAAAAAAAAAAAAAATTATATTTATATATATATTTTTTGTTGTTGTTGTTGTTGTTGTTGTTGTTTAAACAAACCTTCCTAACTTGCTTTACCCATCTTTACCAATGGTACAATAATTATGCAGATGACTGCACACAACTAAGGATGGGAATCGAGAACCACTTCCAGGTCTATCATATGGGTTTGAATCACATGTCTATGTAAAGGTGCTATACAGATATTCTTTCATTTCATTGATTTCATATGATGACTATTGCTACAGACAACTTTGAGGCTGCAGCATGCTGCTCGACTTGCCAGTCAGCTCAGATATAAGTAAAAGGAAAGTATCTGCATCTCTGTATTTAACCCATTCACCAAGTGAAGAAGTGTCCAGCCAATGGCGTGCCCCCAGGGAGTGTGCAAAGACAGTACCTTGCTCAAGGGTACCTCAGTGGTGCCACTGAGAGTCCTTGGGTTTGAACCCATGACCTTCAGATTGCAGGGGCAACTCTCCGACCACCAGACCACCAGCTACCCCCTAAAAATGTTAATCAGTTTTTGTATATTTTTATGATGATAAGTTATATCATGTTAAGGACGTAGCATTTATTTGAATAAGTTCAAATGTTAGATTAGGCAGGCATTGAACACTGTGCTCAGACTGAAAACCTGTGTAGGTCTTTTCTCACACAGAAAATTGATCAGGAATCAATGAGGGAAATCAAAAAAGAACTGGACTGATAAGCAGAATCAATAAAATCGTATTGTATCATGCAGACTTTCTTCTGCTCATTCCTTGTATAGTGAAGTATACAGAGAACAGGAAGCCAGTCAGTTTCAACATCCAAGGGAAAGAGTAAGTGGAAGGTTTGCCACAAGTGGGGGGAAGATCCTCATGAACTGGTGAAATACATTTTAATCACCTCACCTAAAGAGGAAGTGTGCATTTTAATTGCCTAAATATCCGCTTTAAAAAGTTTTTATTTATATGTAAGTAGGGCTGGGCGTTGACAATTATTTTATCACGCAATAACACAGGTTTTAATCCTTTTATTTAGAAAGTTCGTTGTTTTTTTGGGCTTGTGTGTGCGCATAGTACGCAGCTCTAATTCTTGGCTGGTTTTCTCAGGGGTCATATTATGTGGACAAACATATTGGGATACCTGACCATTACACCAAAGGGACTTTAATGACATATACATATATATATATATCACATACATAGACTTTAAAATGGTCCTCCTTTGCAGCTGCTATAATGGTTCCACCCCCATGTTCCAGAACTATTCATCCAACATCAGCACCTACAGTTGTGGTCAAACATGGAACAGGAAACCCACACCGCTACAAGGAGAACATGCGAACTCCGCACACACAATACCAGGACCGAGATTAGACCCCTCAACCTTGGAGGTGTGAGGCAACAGTGTTACCCACTGGGCCACTGGATACATGTTTTCTACACACACACACACGCACGCACACATTTGGCTGTCAAGTCCACATCTTTATGTTTAACATAATGCAGTGTGGAAGAACAAAGCCATGGCATTGTGTTTCCACAGTTCTATGGTACCTGCAAATCCAGATCTATGGCTGTTATACAGAGTGCAGAGTGACACAGAATCAACCTCCCATCAAATCAGACATGTAAGCCAAGAGTCTCAACAGTAGCAGCACAATGCTGCCTATACAGGTAAAGACCAAAGCCACGCAATGAATTAGCTGGTAATGTGTGAAAAATGCTGAATGTTAAAGCCCTCTGGAAATATGACAATAGAAAGTACAAATCGATAGAACTTTATGCAAAACTTGGTAATGAAATGGGTCTATTTCCAGTTCTAAAGATTATGTAGACATTATCTTGCCATTCATTGCTTATTTCACCTTCATTTCAGAGAAATGAGCAATGAGGGAGCTCTTTGTAAAGAAATTAGTTGATCAGGGATTTTTTTTTATAACCTTGTGAGCAATGACACTGGAAATGATATTGCTCTGAGCCAGAAGCTCCATATGTCTCAAAATACCCTTTGATGTGCTGATTTCCTTTTCTTAGCTGGACATACTATTCTGTTCACCCTTTTACCTGCATACACTTTATTATGTTTCAAATTTTGGAATGTCGTATTATTCTGTTATTTATACATAATACCTTATAGTAATATAATTGCTTTACACTCTCATACTTTTTACTCTACTCCTTTTTTTTTTTTTTTTTTTACATATTTATGTTTTATATTGATGTTTTATTGAAAATCTTACATCTTTTTGGAAAGTAATGAATAGAGTTATAAATATATAAAAAAACAACTATCTATTTGTTGTACTTTTATTATCAGCTTTGAGATGACTTTTTCTGAAATATAAGGCATTTAATTTTAAATTAATTCTTCACTCATCATTCTGGGAACTTTTTTTACTTCAACCTTTCCTACTAATGATTTGAAAACGATAATGCATTCATGAATGGTTTTTTAAATCTTTAAAAAAAGAATTATGAATAAAAATGAAAACTCCATTTTCTTTCCAAATAGCTTTGCTGAGCTGAGAGATTTATTATATTATGACGCGCAAGAGTGCCCGGAAATGACACGCGTCACATGGTATAAAAGCCAAGGTAAGGAGGTAGCCATTGCTCAGACATTGAGTCAACATTCCTCATCCTGCCAGACCCAGATCTCTTCAGAACTGTGAGTACTCCTGTATTTACTATCTTCTGTGTGTGTGAGAATGCGGATTCCAGGTACTCTATTAAGAGAGTGTTCTCAGAGCAATATGTCTGGACTACCTACTCTCTCATGTTACTCCACGATTGGGTTTCTCCTCCATGCTACACTGGGCTAACGGTTGGTTTGTAATGTCTGCCAAAATCCCTAAATCTTGGATTGAAGCTTGTTATATTTTACAGCAAACATTGCTACATATCTTGTTTTTTTGTATAAAATGATTATTAAGAGGGCATAAGAAAACAAAACAAGAGTATTCAACATCATGACTGGTGCCCTTAGGCTCAAGCCAAAGTGTTGCACATCATTCCACTGTACTACCAGCAACTGGCCTTCTGAAACCCACCCACCCACCCACATAAATATTCCATTATGATTTCATATACTTATCCCAGTATAATTACATCAGCTTGCGCTAATCAGACTTAAAGCAAAGCGGAATAAACCAGTTATTTCTAATGATCCCACACATTGCACCTTTTTCAGACCATTTTTTTGCATGGTTAATACTAAAATCTGTTTGTTCTATGAAACTCATAAATCTTAAAACAATCCTAGTTATTGCATCAAAGTTCAGTCAGTTTCCATACATCAAGTAAATTGATCATCTGTCACACCCGAGAGGAGAGGAACATGGAGAGGACAACAAAAGAAATGAGAAATAGTGTTGTTTTGACTTTCAAAAGCATTATGGGTAATTGGATTTAACTTCCATGTTCTATTTTGGACAACTATTGATTTGTCTGCGCTGCTTTCCACACTGCGGTTCAGCGTATGACATGCCGTGTCAGCTCTGGCGTGGTTTTGCCCTTTCTGTTCTAACCTATCCACAGCTTGGGCTGTCAGAATGAAGGCTTATCAGTGTGACAGTTTAATCATGTGATTGCATAGACAAACATATAATCGTGCATAATGTATTTGTATATCAGTAACAATTTATTTTAAGTGGCCCCGAAATATCTGTTGATTGCCATTATGTCCTCAGCTGCAAGGGCCTTGCTTAAAGTGGCAGCTAAACTCCTCTCCAATAGCCACACTGACAATAGATTACTGTTTAATGCAGCTGACACTTTGTCACACTGTAGGCACATAACTGACTGAGCCACTTACAACTCAACCGGAATGACTGGTGACTCAGTTAAGTAGACATGGCAGAATGTATATGATGACTTGCTCAGTGATGAGCATTATTCCTTAGTTATGAGTATTTTTACTTTTTGAGACAGCGTAATTTGGCATTGGGGCAAAAACCTAGTATCGTGATAACTATACTTTATATGCAACCCATTATCATCTTTATTTGTACACTGTTTTGCATTTACATTTATCAGACGCTTTTATCCAAAGTGACTTCCATTCCCTAACTACAGGGGACATTCTCCCTGGACCACCTTGGGGTTAAGGGTCTTGCTCAGGAACCCAGTGGTGGTCTGCTGAAGGTAGGATTCGAACCCAAGACCTCTTGGTCCAGAGGCAAGTATCCTTCCACTAGGCCACCACCACCCATTTTTGGCCCCAATAAAGACATCAAACTTTGAATTCCCAAGAGCTGGGTACCTCTGCTCATGAATCACCAGCAAACATTTTTCTGTTTCCTTACTTGGTTCACCTCACCCTCAAAACTTTGCAATAAATTGCAGAGAAGAGACCCTCATTTCAGAAGCAATAGTTAAGCAAATCTTGCAGGATAATAAGTATTCGCCAGTCCAAGAGCTAGCAGGAAGCAATCACTTAAACCTGAGCTGAGAACTTAAATTCATCTTCGCTGAATTTCTTATTTTTGAAGCACATCAATTACATTGTTCTGAAAGAAAGAAGGAGGCTGACGAAAAGAAGTAGTGGACGCTATTTGTTGAAAAGCTTCAGAGAAACACTGGCCTGGTGGGGACTCTATTAAAGTGGTGGGATGGTTCAAGCATGTCAGGAAGCTTAGCATGTCGCAATCATCAGCTATTCACGTAAAGAGTTGTGCTTCATTCTGGCTGCAGCATTTGCTAATGGAGCCTTTTTAAACATGGAGTGGTCTCCATTGGTGACATTATAGCAGGTCTTCTAATAAAAGTGCATTCGATGTCATTCAGTTCACTCGGCAAAGTCTGAATTGGAGCTGATTTAAGTAGAGGGCTGTGGAGGAGAGGAAATCTGTTAATATCTACAGAAGGCAATAAACATTTTATAGAGGTTATTGATCTGAAGCTGTAATAGAAATCCAAACTAACCATTTGAAAGCAACGTTTTAGAGAAGGGAGGTCTCTGGTTGCGTTAGTGCAGATACATGCTTATTAAATATTTAAATAAACATTGCCATGTTTACCGTCTAAAATGTTCTGCTTTCATGCTTCCCAAATGACTGTTTCATGTGGATTTTTTATCCATTCTAAGTCTCAAATAATCTTTCTTTTCATAATGGGTGTATTCATATGGGCCTGTAGTCAAGTCGCCAGATATTGCTGTTTCCCTGCCCGTCGCAACAGCTGGAATGTAAATTGTCTATCATTTGGGGTGCAATATGTTTTTGCAATCTTTCTCCAGATAAGAGTATGACTGAGATTAGCATTTACTTAAGCATAGGGCATACCAACATTTTCATACAACATACACATTCTATTGTTGCCAGCTGGCTAATGAATGTTCATGAAAAGAATGTGAAGACACTTAGACATTACACTTACATACCCAAAGCATGCACAAACTTGTTTGTGCATGCTTTGGGTATGTAAGTGTAAATACTGTTTAAAAGTATTTTTTTTCTCTACTTCTCACCTCCCATCCTGGTGGCCTAGTGGTTAAGGCGTTCGCCCTGCGATCAAGAAGTCGTGGGTTCGATTCCCAAGACCTCTGAGGTACCCTGAGCAAGGTACCGTCCCCACACACTGCTCCCCGGGCGCCGTGTTCCTGGCCCCCGTGCTGTTCACACTGTGTGCTGTGGTGTGTTCACGTATGACCGAATGATCACTTTCACTTTCATCCTGTCCTCACCACATTGTACAGAGTGACTACAGAACCACCTGCAAAGGCTGCATCATAGCCTGGTATGGGAACTGCACCATCACAGAAGGCAAGAATCCCTTACTCTTGTCCAAGTTTTTTTCCAACTTAGTTGGTAGTAACTTGGTTGAAAGCAGATGTTGATTTGAGTCTAACTTAGCTGGTATGAAGAACAGATGTGGACTGGATAAGAGCGCCTGCCAAGTGCTGGAACTGTAACTGTAAGACCTTACCGTCTTTTCCCCCTCTGTAACAGGATTCCCAAGACTGCTATTGGCACCTTGAGCAAGGTAACGCCCCACACACTGTGTTCCTGGCTGCCCGCTGCTTCACTTGGTGAATGGGTTAAATGCAGAGGAAGAATTTTGTGCTGTTTACACTGTGTGCTGTGGTGTGTTCACGATCGATGGAATGGTCATTTTACACTTTATTTATATATAGAGTATATACAATGCCACCATTACTGTAGATGAAGCCACTCACTCCTCCCACATTCTTCTTTCTCCTTCCTTCTGGCAAAAGATTCAGAAGCATACGGGTCTTCTAGGAAAAACGATCTCCTGCCATCATATTTCAAAACTGCACGTCTCAGCACACCAAAACACTCTTCAACTCAGCTGCTCTTTTCTCTAAATACGCTCACATGTAAACACACTTAAACTGGTATTTTAAAAACAGATCACAGCTCCCAATCTGCCACCCCCCACCATACCAGGTCTTTTATTTATATACTGTCAATGCTTTCCACAGAAGTTATTGTCATTTTGTGTTGCATCATCGTCCTGTATGAACATTGTTTAATTTCACTGTGTAATGTGTAGATGGATGAAATGACAAACACCTACTTGACTTGACTATTAGCCAGAGATAGATTTGGATATGGTAACGCTTGGATCGCTTCCCACAGATAAGTCATGTAGCGTTTTTGGAAATACCTTTATGACAGATTTATGACATCAGAAAAAGAATACTGAGCAGCAAAATGTAAAAAAGCTGCAGTTTTGGAGGAGGAAGAGATGTCCCTTATATTAAACACTTTGTCTAATACAGACACCATAACGTAAGTAGAGAGTAAAAATATAAAATTATATCATGTAAGTGGTGAGAAATTCATACGTGGATGAACGTTGGTCTGTTATGATTCAATGTTATTAATTGAAACTATGTAATCTGATACTGTGATAGATTAAGAATATATCACGATGTTGACATTCCTAGCCTGGCCCCAACCAGCCCCTTGATACAGTGCCCACAGAGATCAAGTCTGCCATTTTCCTCCAATACCACAAACACCATCCACCCAGTATCAGCAACATAGAATTCTGGCCGCTTATGAGAAACAGAAACGAAATCTAAAAACATTACTCAAAGCCTTTTACCTGTCAAAGGTAATCATTTAGCCCTTGCTTATCTCACTGTTGCATTAAATAATAATAATAATAATAATAATAATAATAATAATAATAATAAAACAGTTGCCTGGATACCTTGAAGTCCAGCACAATGTATGTCAGACATATTGCTACATGGGCTAACATCCAAAGCCAGCTAAAGAATGATGTAAACATGACAATGTGGTAGTATCACCATCAACTTGATGAGGCAAGGAAATGACTTGAATTGTTTCAGCATGGGATTTGCTAGAGCATTGTTAAATGTAAATGCAATTTAATAATAACTCGCAGTGGCAACATTGTGTAATGACAGCAAATTTGTTGGAGCCATCTTACAAATAGAGCAAGGTCAGTAGGTCAGAAATCAATGTACTCATATACAGAAATTATAATGAATTCTGCATGCTTGTATGATGTGGAACACTCTATTTGGTTTGATGTCTGGAATGATGTCACTTATTTTATAGTAAACCACAATTTCTCATGAATCTTCATGTCCAGCTCAGGATGACTAGCATGCATATTCCAGTCTTTTGCCCCGAGTGAACACACCCACCTAATGTGAAATTTTCTTCAACAACAAAGCTCTGATGTCTGGCAGGATTTTGGGTAAAATAATACTCTATGTAAAAAATCCATCCAGTTACATCATCTGTCCTTTTGTTTCCAAAATTAATGCTAAAATACTTTGCAATAACATGTTGGGAAATGCTGTATCAACCCTGTTAGGTCAGTACTGCATGTAATGTGTTATGAAAAAGGGTTATATTAATGACATGATGAATTACATAAACATCACTGAGATCAGTGGTTAGGCACTTTTATAAAGGTCACTCTACTGGACACAATATGACTGTAAATCTCTGGGCTGACAAAGAAATTATATAACTGGTTTGCAATTCAATTCAGTGTTTTGTAAGTTAAGAACAATTTGATAGATTAGATAGTGATTCAATTCAGCAATCTGAGTTGTAGCCAAAATTTCTCTTAAGTAAAACTGCTTTAAATTTTGCTAACATGGGCAATTGGTTGATGTGCTGAAAGAGGTTGTTGTGGAAATATCATCATTACTGCCACAAGTAATTGACAGTGTGACAAGAGACATTGTGATGCAATGTACACCAAAAACTATTTTTAAATGTAATTTATTTCATTTTTATAAAATTAATTATAAAAATAATTTATAGTCATTATCATCACCATAATCTTGCAAAATGATCCAACTCTATATCAGTGAAAACCTACCCCTTCATTCTGATGAGCTCAATCAGGTCGTAATTGTCAACTGTCTGACCTGATCCATCCAACCGTTGATCTTGTCCCATTTAGACCAGATCGAAAGTGTTAATACTCTTCTGCTTTGCCATCCCATATTAATTCCTGACTCTCCTTACTGACCCTTTATTGGTCCGGATAAAATAACTGGTTATGAAGCTCGTTTAGACCTTAAGTGTTGCTGTAATTGAGAACATCTGTATTGATTTCCTATTGAAGTGGCTGACTCAGACCCATCTGCTGAGCAACACCTCAGCATGGCTCCAGTATTTTCATTCTGTCTTCCTGCTCAACTGTGAGCTCATTGATTTGCTCTATGTTATGCTGCATTTGGAGACACGCTGATACAATGCAATTGTATTTGACACAATGTGGCAGCATATCATTTCTCTCATAAACTCATACCTCTGCAATGGTAACTTGATGGGAGAAGGACACCTTATAAACACACTTATAAAAGAAGCCTCCAGATCAGCAGGTTTTATTTATTAATTTTTTTCACTATCTCTCATAGAGTTCCCTGACATGCCTGATTCCAAGAAAATATTCATCATGACCCAGAAGGTCACTGTATGGGCTCAGGATTGGGCTGCAGCCGTGTGGAGAAGAGGGGGCTCGATCACCACTAACTTCCCAGAGTGTGCTGCTTCCAAATCACCCAGTCGAGTGCCAACCGACTCCTCAGATAATGCCAGGAAAATAAATCTGTGACAGGTTTTTCAGTGAATTTCTGGATTCTTGCAGCTAAAAGTGGATGGTAGTAGCCTAGTGGGTTAAACACTTGCCTGTGACCACAAAGTTCAAACCCCACTTTCTACCATCGTGTCCTTGAGCAAAACATTTAACCCCCATTTGCTTCTAGTAGTCTAAGGGGACAGTCCATATAACTAATGAATGTAAGTCACTCTGGATAAGAGCGTCCGCCAAATGTCCCTTTTTGCTTCTAGTAGTCTATCGGGAAGCCCTAAACTACAAACCGAGCTGGCCTGCTAGGATCTTGGCCTCAATCTGGACAGAGTCCTATGGCTAGCCATTAAGTTTGGCCAGCACTTACAGGCCAAGAAGCGCGATGCTAACCAGCATTCACCACCTGACTCTGCATCTGCTCTCCTGGCACACCCAGACTGAGGTTATTCCCAATAGGGCAACCTGCCACATTCCAAACTGTACCACTCAGCTCCTCCTTTTGCAAGTTGAAACAATTATTCACCAGTGTCTCCATACTCAAAATGCCCCACCCCACACTACTTTTTGTGGTGGAGGTTGACACCTCGGACGTTGGAATAGGGATGGTCTTCTCACAGCACCACAGAAACCCTGAAAAATGACCATCCATGTGCCTTCTTTTCACAAAGACTTATGGAGGTGGAACATAACTATAAGATATTTAACTGCGAGCTGCTTTTCATCAAGGCAGCATTAGATGAGTGGAGGCATTGGTTGGGGGACTTGGCACCCAACCAATGGGGCAGCTGGTGGCCTAGTGGTTAGGGTTGCCCCTGCAAGTGGCAACTCTGAGTTACCCTTGAGCAAGGTACTGTCCCCACACATTGCAACCTGTGCACCCCTTGTTGGTGGCAGCACATTGCTTCACTTAAATGCAGAGAAAGAATTTCACATTGTTCACACTGTGTACTGTGCTGCGGTGTGTTCATGCATGACTATAAGGAGCCACTTTACTTTACTCTTATGTGGTTCTCAATGACCACCAGAACCTAAAATACATCCAGCAGGCAAAGCGTTTGAACTCTAGCCAAGCCAGGTAGTTGCTTTTCTTCATTTGCTTTAACTTCCAAATCACCTACAATCCTGGGCGAAAAAATGATAAGGCTGACATATATCAGAGCACCTGCAAGGACTTGTCGTGGAATGGGCGCACACCATCTCCATACCAGTGCATCCTGGTATCTTGGGAAGCAAAACCACAGTTCTGATGGTGGTTAACTGATTTTTGAAGGGGTGTTGATTCATCCCCATAAAACTGCTTCCCTCTGCCCTTCAGGTAGCTGATGCTCTGTTTCCGCATGTGTTCCAGAGGACATTCTGTCTGATCAAAGCCCCCAGTTTGTGTGACGGATGTGGAAGGCCTTCCATGGCAAGCTGGGGGTCTCCATCAGCCTGATCTCAGGCTACCACCTGCAGTCAAATGAACAGGCTGAGTGTACCATCCAGAAGCTTGACAGGTTCCTCCAGGCATGACTGGGAAGAGTTTCTGGCCTTCCCAGTTATTTTTCTCTGCACCACGCCATGACCAAGTGTGTGCTCAGACATCAGCCCCCACTCCACCTGTGGGACACCACTCCCACCAACATTCCCTGAGTGGATTTGTGGTTCCACATGGTAGAGTGGGTGTGGGAAGAAGCACATACTGCCATCAGCCAGCAGTTTGTCAGTTACAAATGCAGGTGGACCAGCACAGGAATTATCAACTGGGTGAAAGGGAATGCTTATCAACCCAGGGTCTCAAATTCAGTCTCCCGAGCTCTAAACTAACTCCTAGACTCATAGGTCCTTTCACCACTGAAGCCGTTGTTAACCCAGTTTCTCTTAACTTACAGTTGCACTCCCACATGCCTAGTCATTCTTGTTTTCCATGTCTCTCTTTTTAGGCTGGTGGTCCAGGGACATTTGGAAGGGAGTTTGGCTGAGCCAGCTCTACTGGAAACTGTGGAACGAGAGAGCACCCTGCTGTACTGAGCACGCTGGTTCCTGGACTCAAGCTGACAGGAGGGCAGCTTGCAATACCAGATGGACTGGGAAAGTTTCATCCCTGAGGAGAAGAAGTGAGGAGAAGAACGTAGCTCAAGAGCTTATTACTGAGTTTCATAAGGCATGGCCTGCATCTCACCCTAGAGGCCACTCTCCCAGTACCAGGACAATCTCGTTTTCGGTCTGCCATAGTTAGAGGGCACCTTTTGCTGTCCATGTCCCCAGAGTACTGAGCCTGGCACTTCATTCTCCCCCTGTTTCCCCTCTCATTTTGGTTTGTCCTGCACACCTGATTATCTAGACCTGCACTGCTTACTCTCTGCTTACTTACACCCAGCCTGAACTGGAATCCAGTATCCATTCTCCACCATGGCTACTAGTTACATTTACATTTACATTTACGGCATTTAGCAGACTCTTTTATCCAAAGCGACTTCCATTCCCTAACTACAGGGCACAGTCTCCCTGGAACAACTTGGGGTTAAGGGTCTTGCTCAGGAACCCAGTGGTGGTGTGCTGGAGGTAGGATTCGAACCCA
>JBBJLS010003746.1:0-16460 GCA_037577275.1 Bryconaethiops microstoma
GGGCGCCTCATTGACGGCAGCCCACTGCTTCACTTGGTGAATGGGTTAAATGCAGAGAAATAATTTCCTCCGGGATACAGTATCCAAAAAAAATATTGCTCAGAACACTCACAGCAAATAACAGTAATATAATATTACTGTACTGTAATTGTTTCTGTCCCGTTAGGTTTCTGTGTATTTTCCTTATCCTGATTGTACAGAAATATTATATATGATTAATACTGCCATCATACATACACACATTAAAATAAAACAGTCTTTATTGTACTGAATGATTAAGTAAAAACCATCGAAGTCTGAATTACAGCTCTTATTGCAAGTAAAGCAAGCCAAGAGAATGATGCGAACCAGGTACTGCTGGTCTGGGTCCTCAGAGTGCAGCAGGTGGATGAAACGTCCCACCAGACTTTGCTCCTCTGCAAAATCCTCCGGGTCCGGATCCTCTGCTGGCTGGTCTGGTTGATCCTGGATCAGTGTGGATACCAGGGTCAGGATAGCATCAACCTGTAAGGACAAAGAGCAGGTCAATCAAATGTGAAGAGAATAGTGATGCACAGTGTACAAAGATTTCAGGTTGTTTTTAAATTAACAAAACGGATGCCACATTACTAGAATTTACCAGAATTACCAGATACCGGACCTTTGACCAAGCGTAGTATCTCAATAGGCCAATGGATCTCAAACCAGTCCTTTAACACCACCTATCTGTGCAGTTTTCCCTGCTCTTAACATACTTGACCCAAATAATCAGCTCATTCACCAGCTGTTTTTGAGTTGAAGTGGGTGTATAAACACTAACATGGGCACAGTTAGTGGTTCAGATCTGTGGTTCATGGGAAAGAAATGGCATAGAACTCTTAATTGAGTGTAGAACCTTTTCACATAATTTATGTACAACAATTATAAAAAAACATATTGATATTGTACACTTGCAAGTGCCACCTGAGCCAAAGTAGGATGGACAATTCACTAGCGTATACATCAAAGTATCGTTAGCCTATTAAAATAAAGAACTGAAAGTACGGAGTTGTAATTACTATTCAGTAATGGTACAGGCATTCAAAGGTCAAAACTTTCTCAAAATTGCAATGTGATAATTTCATTACATTTATTAGTAGTGGCAGAATTCAATATTTTCATATGTGACACTGATAGCAATACCACCTTTTTCCTCTCTTCATCTGTCTGGAAGCACTTTGAATAAAAAACAACTCCCTAATTCCTTTGTGTAAGTTAGAATTCCAGTTTCTACACCCATATAGCGCACAGGGTGTCCATTATGGAGTTCTGCACACATGGCTGAAAACTCCAGTGACTCTTTGTTGGACATGTTATACACTGTGTGCAGGAGTCTGTAGTTTAAGTGCACTATGTAGAGAGCAGGGAGCCTTTTGGGACACTGCTGCTCATCTGTGCTAGCTGGGTCCTAATCTGTGTGTCTCTATTTATGGCACATTGCTAAAAGATTCGTTTTACGTGACCATTCAGGCTTTTTCCAATATTCGGTCCAGTAATTTTATCCCATTTTGGACTGATACTGAACACTGTATCGGCACACCCCTGCAACTTACTATACAGGAAGTCCTCGAGTTACAAGGGTCTTGACATATGACGTTTCAAGTTTACGTCGCTCATGTGGGCTAACTAGTTTAGTGGCGCGTGGTGGAAGAATTCGCAGAATGTGCAGAATATGCAGTACGAGTGAGGGAGTACACTTATCCAAGCACAAGAGTTCCGTTTGCTATGTTTGGCAACTTTTTGGCCTTTATCATGGCCTCCGAACATATTTTTTTACACTCATTTTGGTATTTTTTCTTAGTTGTGTTTATAGATTTTACACCTGTGTTAGGATAGGTTATTAACCAAGACTAGGGTGTGTTTCAAACTACACCAAAATTCAGGTTACATCGCTGTCATAGGAACGGATCTCTGTCGTAACTTGTGGACCTCCTGTATCTATATCTGTTTATAAGTGAAGAGTGAAGACCTTATGCTCCTAGAAACAATGAACATATGGTGTATATTATATAGAATCTGATGTATTTGCTTTAAAAACAATCAAGAATACATGGCTACATAGTATTTTCTCAACCAGCTGTTAATCCTGAGGGCTTAAGCACATTTACTTTATATTTTTAGCCACAAGGCTGAACAAGCTTTCGAAAACATTTTATTGGTGAGGGGAAAACAAAAAACAAAACAAAAAACAAACAAAAAAAACACCACACACACACAAAAGACATTAGGCCATTAATTGAGCTGGAACGATTTGAATATTTTTTAGAACATATATTTAAGATGCAGGATCTGTATTCTGTCTAAGGATCTGGTAAACTTGCATTGTGACAACCCAGAAGAGCACATCCGTCAGCAAACTGGTGCAGGCACTGATCTAGGGTTGGTGTTGATGAACATTTTTACAGAATCAGTGGGAGGCTGTGTGTGGATTTGTGCACTTAAAATGCAAGATACACATCACAGCGCTAGCACACTGCAGTGAATACTAAGATCGACTGACTTCTAGAACATACAATATTAGACAGCTCTCCCCGACTGACATTCAAGTGGGAGTCCTCAATTTGTCAAATTGGCTGGTTGAGAGAAAGCCTGTGTTTGGGAAAAGGTATTTGGAAAGGCGAAAGCCTGTTTCAGCTTTAAAAGAATAGAGCCAAATCAATACATCCTTTGGTTCTAAAGATTGCGGGGCAGGGAGACCAAATGAGCCTTATTTTAGCCCCTATAGACATTTCTGAGTCATATATATTTTATAAATAGAACTGCAGTAATAATTTGTGCACTACTGCAAGTAAAACGCAATTAAATAATAAGCGCCATTTGAAAAACAGTCATGAACCAGAATTCATTTAAATGTAATTTTATGTGCACACACAAATTCATGGATAAAAAGTGAAGATGATCAAACAGGATCACATCCGTTTGAAGAAATCTACAACTCCTAACACCTCAAACCCCAATGTTTCACACACAATATCTGAAAAGAACGTATATATTAAGGTTATATACTGCCCAGAGGTGGTTGATCATCCAAAACATCTCTTTGGTTTCAAACCGAAGTCATGAGCCAGGGGTGTCTAATCTTTTCTGCAACTGGCCAGTGTGGCTGCATGTTTTCATCCCAATTAAGCAAGACCTCACAAAGCATCACATTAATCATCTAAGTCCTCATTTGCTCATGTGTTCTCCTGCTGTGTCAAGATGGAAACCTGCTGCTAAACTGGCCATTTGCAGATAAGACTCCTGCTTCAAGTCAAGAACCGTACACCCCTTAGCATGTATGCAAATCACGCAGGCTTGCAGACCCTAGACTACATGTGCAATCTGCTGCTTCTATTTACAAACATATAAGCACCAGCGTACCATATCTGTCCATTAGGATACATCAATTTCAGATAAAAATAATTTATTATTTTCTTTGTTCATTAACACTTACGAATACTATCAAAATATATCAGCATGTACAGCAGTGTTTAAACACTATGCCGTGGTCACATGAGTGACATAAGAAAATTAGCTGCCAATTATTTCCGAAGCAGGCTAAAGGTCTATTTTGTGCAAATACTGAGTGACGCAATGTGGCAACTACCAAAAATGCAGCATGACACATGTTGCAGAAACAAGTAAGGCAAACATTTGGCTCCAATCAAACACTGAGGAGAGTTATAAAAAAGTAATATGTAATTAAAAACTGTGGAGATGCCCGTGTGTGTGAGTGCGTGTATGTAGTATGTAGTGGGGGAAATATTTGACCTCCTGCTAAATTTGTAAGTTTGCATCCAAAATCAAGAAGACATGTTACATCAAATTGATAAATAAATTGATTTGCATTTCACTGAGTGAAATAAGTATTTGATCCCCTACAACCCTGCCAGTCTTCTGGCTCCCACAGACTGGCTGTGTGCCCATGTTGAACACAGATTACAATCAATCTATCAATTGCAGATACTCCTAATCTTAACTCGTTAGGTGTTTAAAGCACACCTGTCCACAGAATCGGTTTCTTCCATTCCAACCTCTCCACCACCGTGAGCAAGACCAAAGAGCTGTCAAAGGAAGTCAGGGACAAGATTGTAGACCTGCACAAAGCTGGAATGGGTTACAAGACCATCAGCAAGAAGCTTGGTGAGAAGGTGACAACTGTTGGTGCGATTATTCGGAAATGGAAGAAATATAAAGTGCCCCGCAATTGCCCTCAGTCTGGAGCTCCCTGCAGTATTTTGCCCAATGGGGTGAGGACAATCATGAGAAAGGTGAGGGATCAGATCAGAACTACACGGGAGGAGCTCGTTAATGATCTGAAGGCAGATGGGACCACAGTCACTAAGAACACCATTGGTAACACACTACATCATAATGGACTGAAATCTTGCAGTGCCCACACGGTCCATCTGCTCAAGAAGGCACATGTACAGCCAATCTTATGTTTGCCAGCGAACATCTATATTATTCAGAGAAGGCTTGGGAGAAAGTGCTGTGGTCAGACGAGACCAAAATCAAGCTCGTTGGCATCACCTCGACCAGCCATGTTAGGAGGAAGAGAAATGCTGAGTATGACCCAAAGAACACCATCCCACAGTGGTCCCAACTGCCTTCAGATCATTATCAAGCTCCTCCCATGTAGTTCCCATGAGGCAAGATACTGGAGCTCCAGACTGAGGGCAGTTGGTGGTCATTTTATATTTCTTCCATTTTCAACTAATAGCACCAATAGTTGTCACCTTCTCACCAGGCTTCTTGCTGATGGTCTTGAAACCCATTATAGCATCGTGCAGGTCTACAATCATGTCCCTGATGTCTTTTGAAAGCTCTTTGGTCTTGCCCACGGTGGTGGAGAGGTTGGAATGGAAGAAAATGATTCTGTAGACAGGTGTGCTTTATACACATGAAGAGTTAAGATCAGGAGTGTCTGTAATTGATAGATTTATTGCAATCTATGTGCAACACGAACACACAGACAGTCTGTGGGAGCCAGAAGTCTGGCTGGGTTGTTGGGGATCAAATACTTATTTCACTCAATGACATGCAAATCAATTTATAACTTTTATGTAACATGTCTTTTCCTGTGCACCTCTGCCCAGCTCATCCAGCACCATTGGCAGAGTGAACCCCTGGAACAAGGTGCAGCTGAACAGGTTTATAATTGACTCAACGAGGAGAGCTGGGGGTATAATAGGAGCCTCGCACAGCCGGGTGGGGCATTCATGTGGGTGTGTGGCAACTCTGGTACGTCCCTATGCTCCAAGGTCATCAGCCACCACTCTGCTGCCCAATCTGGTACATTGCTACCCTCTCTACATGCCCTTCAACTCACACGAGTGTCCCTGCACTTCGCTTCACAGTCACTTGCAAATAATTATATTGAGTGAAGCACATGCGTTGAACACCGACGCCTGACTCCTCATGTCTTATTTTTGGTCCTGGCCGCTGGCATAAGAATAAAAAAAAAATGGCTTACAATGTAAGTAAGTGCCATTTTACATGCATTATTACATTATCTGCAATGGTCTAATGTGTGCAATGTTGTGCAGTTTTTATTTCTGGTGCTAATACACTGCCATTCTTATTATTGTGTGCAATAGTCTAAACAATATTGTGCACTTTTCTCATCAAGTGCAAAATCATTTTATTATGTGCAATATATTATGTGCAATGTGAAATATCAATATTATTCATATAGTACCGATCTCTATTATGTGTAAAAACATACTCCTAACCACTAGTTGTGTTAATAGTAATTCATTTAACTGTAAGTTACTTATCTACGGTATATATCTAGTCTGTGTCTCTCTGTATCTGTGTCTAAAGTTTGCTGATTCTGATTATTTTGCTGTCAATATACTGCTGGACTAGCAGTTAGGGCGTTGCCCCTGCAATCAGCAGGTTGTGGGTATGAATACCAACACTGCTAATGTCATCACTGAGGTGCTCTCGAGCAAGGTACCGTCCCCACACACTGCTCCCCGGGTGCCCCCCATTGATAGCAGCCCCCTGCTTCACTTGGTGAATGGGTTAAATGCAGAGAAAGAATTTCACATTGTTCACACTGTGTATGACTATAAGGGGCCACTTTACTTTATATCACTCATGAACGTGAGGTAAGCTAAAGCACCCTCTCTTTAGTGATTTTTTAGTGATTTGACACTTGCAGTTTTATGATCTTGCAGATTTGAAGTAATGACATCGAGCACTTCAGTGAGCATCAAAAAGCCCGGGTTCACGTTCCATGAGATCGAAGCCCATGGCTCTGCAGATTTGCATTGAACATTTTGTGATCCTCCCTTCAAATAATGACTCTTTCATGCCAGATTTAAATTTTTGTAAGATGGGAATAGTAAATTAGGTTTGAAAACTAAAGCCGTCCAAAATCCCTTAAAGGGTCATGAGAAATCCAAACACGAAATTTGAATCTAATGAATATTTAAGGCATTATATCCAAACCCTACTATAGCTGAAATCTGTGTCATTCCAACATTAGTTTAAAGCCTAGTGTAAAGCAGACTTTTCAGGTGCTACCACAGAATAATCATGACAAGCCTCAAGTATTGGTTTAGGCATCGTCTCAGATGGCCTAGAGCCATGCTGTACCCATCCCATCCCACTTTCAGCAGTATGTGGTGAGAATCAGCTCATATATCTGAGTAAATATCATCACAGAACCAATATTTTCTAGTTTAAAGATCAGAAGAAAAGTAATCTCTTTTCTTTCCAGGCTGATTTTGAGAGCAATGCCCAGCAGGGGGTAAAAACATCTCCAGCGCTCCTCTGTTTTCCACTAGCCCTCGCTAATTAATCTTGAAGGGTTGGCATGGTCAGCATGAGCACCCCGAAAGTTTGTTTGTTTCTCACACAGATAAGTAAACAAATTACTTAGTCAAACTTTCATGAAACAGCAGAGTGTCTTGTGTGTGTGTGTGTGAGTGTGTGAAAGTGTGTGCACACATATACTTGCAAGTGTTTGCTTCCTTTGTTCCACGCCACTGCCCAGGCGCTGAGTATCATCCACATTTGACAGCACTGTCTCCACTAGGCTGAGCACAGATAGCTCTAACGAGGGGGTAAGCAGACTGAGAAAGCCCTGGTTAAGCCTGCTGAGTTCCAGATTTACTGGGTCTTGCCAGGGTTGCTCAGGATCGACGCGGGTGAGAAACAAGGCACTTTCAAAACGAGTGTGACTCAATCAAGATGCTCTAACCCAGAACCAAAACAGATAGGAAAGCGACCTTGAAACAAGATAACTGGTAAACACTACTATACAAATGTCAGAGGGCAGTCACTTTCAAGTTCAAGTAATTAATTTTGCAGAGTCATAAAAAAACATTGTTGATTTCGAAAACATTTAACACACACTGAACACAGCAGCAAACTGAACCACTGTTAGAATAAAACCTGATTCCATTAACTTTAAGTTTAGAAATTTTTCCCTTCTAGAGTAAAAGTTACCATTTTGGAAATTCTTGTTTTTTGGACAATAGCAACATATTTTACATACATACACAGAAATGACACCGAATCCTGAAACACCAAGTATAGTTTTTATTAACTATCAATTATTTAGTTTATTTTCCCACAATTCCCACAAAAACACCAAAATCTTTTGGAACGGCTTCCAGGAAGAGTGAAAGCTGTTATAGCTGCAAAAGGGGACCAACTCCATATTAAAGTTTCTGTATTTGAATGCAATGACACTAAAGTCTCTGTTGTGGAATGGTCCCAATACTTTTGTCCATATATATATATATATATATATATATATATAGCCTAAACACACACTCAGGAATGCACACCAACACCACTGCGGGAGCCAAAACAACATCACAATACAAAATGACCAAACAAAACCAACACCACTTTGGACACACTCTCTCTCTGTTATCCACTCACACTCCCTCTCCAATCTATTCTCCATTCCGTCTCTCTCTCTGTTCTGTCATCCCCCTTTTACTCGCAGAAGAGGGCGTGTTATAAAGACTCCTGGCTCCCACTTTGATGCCGTTCACCTGGCCCTCATCAAGGGAGCAGCCATGTGCTCAATCCTAGGGGATGTGATGCCCCCACAATATATATGAGATACTAATGAGCAGTCATATCGTAGTTTCCCTGCTTTCCCATGTGCACAGTTTTCTGGGCTACATTCAGAATTCACCATGCTTGCCCCAAATTTTAATTACAAACAGTAGAAAATGGAGGATTCATCTCATGAGAGCCTGTTAATCCTAGTGCTGAATAACTGGCAACTCAAGGATGGACAGGAGGGTACTGCAGGCTGCAGTTGAGAGAGAGAGAGAGAGAGACAGACAGACAGACAGACAGAGAGAGAGAGAAGAAAGTGGGTGCATTTGATGTCATAATTTTTAGCTAGCATACTTCCACATCAATCTAAGAGATCATCGCAAATTAAACTTGACAACTATTATTCATTCATTCATTATCCAACTCATCCATTCATTATTAACCAAGCTGATTACCCTCAGGAGGGTGCTGGAGTCTATCCAAGCACTCACTGGGCAAACTAAGTGGATAGGTCACCAGTCCATTACAGAGCAGAACAATTAATATATATTTGAGATTATATAAAATATACACACTATACATACACACACACACACATATATATATATATCAGACACCTGAACGGAATGAGCCTCCGCTGCTCAGCACTGCCCCAAACATAAATAACCAGCAGGAGGATGAGGGGACGTGCCGAACGAGGCCTGGACGTCACAGTCACCTGTACTCAGAGGCAGAACATTTGAAAGTAGACAATGTAAGAATGTTATTTTTTTCTCCTTGCTGATTGGCTGCTGCCCCGTGACGCTGTAGTCCGTATTTTCTGCTGTCTGGCTGGCAGGCCTGGGTATGATTATGGTTAGCGGCCACTAGAGTCCATCCTTTGCTGTGTTTTGTTTTGTTTTGTCTTTTATTGTGAATGCCTGAGCACACGGTCTTGTTTGTGTTAATTATGTGTTTCACCTGACCGTGTGCTCAGAGGAAATGAGTTTTGAGTTATTATTGGTTTCTTGAGTTTGGGGATTTTGTATTTAAATTCGTTGTGGACCGACCTGGGTTGTCGGTCCACCGTCACCCTGGCGTTTTGTGTTGCTTCTTTCTTGTTTGGGTGTTATAGAAAGCCTGTATCTTGTTTCAGGTCCTTGAGCCTGTTTATGTTTTGAGTTTGAATAAAGTGTTATTGGAAATGGAAATCTGCCTACGTGCCTGCCCTCATTAGGGAGATAGGGGGAACCGTGACATCTGCCTGACAGATAGTCTAATCTTTCGCATATTGAGTAGATTAAATCAAATGGGAACAAATGTTTTACAGTGTAGGGCTGCAAAGTACCTAAAGATACAAGGACCCTAGATAGAGTTCCAACCACTCAGCATTCAGCACCACCAGTATGCTGATCACTGGTCTGACAAAGGGACTGGACTGAAAATGAGAGATGTTGAAAGTCCTTTAGGAAGCTTGGAGAACTGTTCCTCAAGACTACATTAAAAATACAATGTCTGGATCTTTGGAAGAAAAATATGAAGAAATATGAAGGATTTATTTTATATATCTTTTATGGATACTCTTAAGAAAACAGAGAGAAAGAAAGAGAGAGCGAGCGAGAGAGTCATATACTCAAGGTAAACCGAACCTGGCTAGCAACTAATGACAATGTGAAAAACATTGGTGAAGATACTACATGGACTGAGAATAAGTAATGATTATCAGTGGATTTGGCAACCTTGGCTATTTGGAGCACAAATGCGTGTGTGTGTGTGTGTGTGTGTCAGAGAGAATCTTGCCACAGCTGAAGACATCAAGGTACATGTCTTCGACTGTGAGCCTACCCTGCTGGGCTGCTCTACCTCATCTACTGCTGCAAGACTTGTGGAACACTTTCTATTAGTTCAGATTTTGTTGCCATCTTTGTTAAAATGAGCGGCTCTCTTAGATACACCTGTTAACATTACCTGTAATATTCAAAAAAAAAAAATTTCAATGTGAATTTGAGTTGAAATACATTCAGTTAACTGATTACGGTCATGATAATACAGGTGCTGTTAGACTGATCGTAATCAATGCTACATCATTAGCAGTTGGGAGATATCTGTTAACTTATTGCTAACCTCTATAAAACACACGTGTCTTGGTTAGGAACATAGCTAGCATAAGGAATGGCTTTAACATCTTCTGCACTGGCAGAAGAGCAGGGCAATCCAGATGTGAAGTTCAGTGCGTTACACGGACCCCTGGATGGCATTAACTAGAGAGTGACTTTCTCACACCACACATTTAGCTTTAAAAGAATTAGAAATATTGCTTCTTCTTAGCAGAAAGTGAAGTGTCTTGAGCTTTTCTACCCAGATGTGCAATTTCCTGTGGCGTGCTAAATCATTCCAGCCAAAATCTTTATAATTATGTGCAATTATTACATGTGCAGTATTGATACTTATGTCAGTACTTGTGTCACTTATGTTGTTTCTTATATGATAGAATATATCGTGTGCAATTTTGTCAAGACCAACAGTTCGGCCAGTGTAGCGTGGAGGATGAACCCACCTGGATTCCCACCTGGAATCCACGCTCTCACACACACACAAGACAAGAGCACTCGGAGTACTCACTGTCCTGAAGAGATGAACTGGTGTGAGGTGAAGACTCAATGACTACCTCCTTGACCTTGGCTTATAAACCATGTGACGCATTCACTTCTGAATCCTCTTATGTGTCACATGACTCGTGTGCGTGACAAATATCACTACTTATGTCATTATTACAGACTCGGTATATAGAAGAACTATAAACCTCTATTTGTGTTAACTAGTAAACAACTTCAGCAGTAATTTTATTCATCTATAGTATTTGTATCCACCTCTCTCACTGACAACAGCATTTCTGCATATAGCATAGTGTATTTAGTACTAAACCTTTACTGAGTAATTCTGGAGTTTTATTTTTTATGTTTATTTTTACATGATACTATTTTAATATTGTTCTTGTCTTTGTGTCTCTGAGTCTACGTGCATTAAGAGCATAAGCAGTTTCCTCCAGGATCAATACAGTTTTCTGATTCTGATTCTATGTTGTACAGTATATCCTCTTGTGAATTATAGCACTGAAATTAAACATCCTTAAGATTTGATGGACATTTAAACAACTCACAACAACTCATGACCTGGCATAAGGCTCTATGATGTGTTATACATTTTTATAGTGCATTATAATATTAGTGTTTGCAATGTATTTCTTGACAGATATTATAATGCTTTATAGAATCTGAAGTCAAAATCTACTTAACTACTTAAGAGCAGGAAAAATAATTTAGATGAGTGTTTATGTTTTGTCTGTAAGTTCTATAGAAACACCATTTAATATGTGGGAGTGTGAGCAATGAGGCGATTTGTGAGTGATGCGAAGAGGTTACCCAAACATGAATGGTGGGCTTCTTGTTATTTACAGCAGAACTTTTGACCTTGATCTTTCTGACTTTAAACTTGAAAGCAAATACAAACATTTACAGGCTTATAGAGATTGTTTCTATGTTCTGCAAAATGTTTCGAAGCTTTGATGGCGGGTATGTTGGAGAGACCCAATAACTTCAACCCAATAAAAAGCACTGCAAAATTCATGAAGAAATTATGTTAATGACATTTCTGAGTGTAGACTACCATCGGAATTAAAGCAGAATCTTGTTTTGATGATAAAGCACAAACTCAAACTCTGCTCTGAAATATGTTGATAACAGATTTGGAAAATCAAATAGATCTGGCAGAGCAATACGTCGACAGAAAGAGACAAGGAGGCAGAAACATTTGGTATATGAGCTTTGCATATAATGCATATATGGGCAGACTGAATTATAATCAAACAAACTACATTTTCCAAACAAATCCCTGTATCAGATAATGTCACATTAACAAAACAATTATTAACAATATACTTGTGACAAACAGTAGCTTGATTTACGAGACTTATTTGTTTACATAAAACCAACAAGAACAATTTTATTGGAAAAATGTACTGGACAGAAGCCACTGGTAAGGAGGGGGATTAAGATGATTCTAAGCTCTCCAATGAGAGGTCTTTGTTCTCCTACACGATTGGCGTTTGCTGCTCTTTCTCTCGGTGCGACCCGTCCCTCTGCGGGTTTTCCCCACCCACTTTTGGGCGGGGACTATCCTGAAAGTTTTCCCGGGTTGAAAGGTTGTGTTTTTTCTATTTGTTTCTTTTTGAGCATTTGCGAGAAATGCCATCATTAAAACCCCAGTAGCGATTATTATTATTTCATGTTTTTTAAATTACAAAAACAGTGGTTCTATGGGACATAGGAACACTAAACAAAGCTCAGACCAACATCTGACACCTCGAGCATCAACACAAACTGGGGTAACTTCCATACAAGAAGTTGTTTTGGCTTACAATGGCAATTTCCATCTGTGGCGCCTGCGTTCTAAGGGTTAACAGAAGTCCAGTGTGAAAAAGCATGTGTTTTTAGAACTGAAATATAGTGGGTGTTGAAATATAGCGGGTGTCCTCTGTAGCTACTGGTACAGAAAGAAAGTTTCTGCAATGTGTCAGAACTGCAGCAGAGAGTTGTCATCCAGACAGAAGAGCAAGTCGGTGAAGTGCAAGACAAAAGTCATAGAGTCCCAGTATATGATCAGAAGGAGTTGAAATACACTGCATCTATAGCTTCACCTTGCGTTCCACTACTGCATACTCCTCGTAAGGATCTGCAGACAGTCTCAGCTGAAGCTTTTTCAAGAGGGTTGTATAGGCTGCAAGAATAAATTGGTCCCTGGAGGCAAAAGAAGCTGTTGACTCATTCTGGTCAGCATGCGTGGACACCTGCAGGGGACTGCAGCACTTTCCCTCCCAGTTAAAACACAGCACGCCTGTCGCGTAACTCAGATAAATCTGTTACCAGATCAGACGCTAAACCTTTTTGTACTAACAACCTTTTTTTCCCACACAGCATTTAAGAAAAGAAGACCTGGTTCCTACAGGCATGCATCAAAGACTTCAATAGGAAATAATAATAAGAACATGAGCAGCAGGGATAAAGTAAGTTGACACAGGCCAATTTCATTACAAAGCTCGCCCACTGTGTGCATCCCTCCGGCGGGCTGCTCAAGATTCTGCACCGGCTGACCTTCCGGCCAAACTGCAGGATTATGTCACATGGGAGAAGATAAATGGAATACATGGATTTTTGTGTATTTTCAGAGCAGGCACAAAAGAGCCGCAGACTTATTTGACCAGGAGAGGGTATACCGAAGACACAGATGTTTACCTAAGGCTGCTTCAAGTGTTTTTCAGGCAGCCAGATGTTTATCCTTTCTCCAGACCATATATCTGTAAGCTGTAGGAATTTAGTTCACAACTTGGAAGTGCCAAACTAACCCTTAGAGTCCTTGCTTTGCTTTGTTTTGTAGTTTCATTTGTTATAAGGAACTTCAAATACAAATGACTTACATAAGACAGTTATATATTTTACATATCATTATTTCCAGAAGACACTAGACTGCCGATATGGAGAGTTGTATACGTAACCAGGGTTATTGGGGGTACTGGAGTCTATCCCAGAGATCATTGGGCAAATCACCCTGGACAGGTCACCAGTCAGTCCCAGGGCAAACACACAATTTCACATTTCTGACTCATCTGATATGTATGTCTTTGGACTATGGGAGGTAATCAGAACACCTAGTGGAAATCAATGCAGAAAACATGCAAACTCCACACTGAGTTTGCTGGGAATCAAACCCAGGACCTTCTTGGTATGAGGAGACAGCGCTATTCTCTCTGCCACTCTGCTGCCCAAACGCCACCATTTGAGATGTAAATACTAACAAAACTAACATAACAAGCTTGCCATTTTCATTTCACATGAACAATGTCTCATAAACTTGCAGATAGCTTCTTCCATATATCAGGAGAATTTGTCAATTCTTCATCACTGACACCACTTAGATAATCGTCCAGTCACTAGTCATCTCAAGACTGGACTGTAACTTGATTTTGGCTGGGCTTCCTCTGAAGAACACCAGACCTCTAGAGATGATCTAGATCTCATGCTGACCCAGGTAATGGCTAAAACTTTGGAGCTTGTTAAAAAAAAGTGTTACCCAAATATCAAGTGAACTTTGTGTAAAAGAATAAAAGGCCAGAAAGGTGTAAGGAATGGGCCCTTTAGCTTCTGAGGCCTCTGTGAAATAGAGAATAGATGTTGGAATGTGTTCTTATACATTAACCAAGACCAAAGAATACACCTGTCAAATTCTATTACCCACTGAAGCATTACAACGCAGTCAAATCAGCATTGGAATGAAGCTCGAGACCCTGTTCGCGAGGGACCATTTTCATCCTCCGAAAGAATTAACAACACCATTTTTATTCGTTCTAAATGGGGCCAAGTGAGAAGCGAAACTCTGTCTCCTGAAGGCATTTGTTCAGACACAACATTCCTCTCAGCATGACAGGCCGTTAAAAGCTCAGAAAAGGAAAAGAGCTGCGGAGTCGGTTTCAATAATGGAGGACCACCTACAGGCACTGACGGCAAAGCTCAGCTCAGTGATTCTTTCTGAAATGACCTTGCTAAAAAGCAAAGAACAGCCTCAGATACCTTTAAAGGAGGTGGCTTCTGAAGGCACCTCGCTGGTGTCTGAGGCTCTGCATAACGTTAAACTTCTCAAACTGTGGCTACTAAATATCTCAAAAAGTGAAATGTGATTCGGGTTTTTAAAGGAATAATTTAGTGCTTCTCAGTCTCATTTATATCTTTGGAATCTGTACCGCTGATGTCCATAGACAGTCATTTAAAAAACCTGGCAACATATTACAGAAGTTATGGGACAGTTGTGGAACACTAGAAGTATGTATGTGAAAGCCCCTTTTTTGGTTAGAACACTCATACACTCATGGAACACTCTTGAGACAAATGTATTATGTTTTGTTGAAAATCGGTATAGTTTGTCACGGGAGTTTGTTTTAAAGGTAGGAATTTTTAGAGGTGCACAGATGCCTGAATAGTTAGGAGAGAAAGGAAAACAAATGAAAATTGAACTACTTTATATACCCAGTTGCTCTAATTGTGGAAACAATAGAAACATTAATTCATGGTCCAGCAACCACCCAGAGCTAATAAATGAATTGAGGGGCAGTAGCTACTATCTAGGTTCTTATTAAGTATAAGACACTGGACAGCACCAAGAGCTGTACAAAAGAGCAGCCCATTTATAGTTCCGTGTACACGTGCAGTCTGACCCTACTACAATAACCACCCCCTTCACAATGCACCTCATATGAGCCCTCCATTTAAATATTTTTTACTAGGACATCCCACCATGACTTTTAACTGCTCATTTTAACACAAACTGAACCCTCTACCCCACTGTGTCTCACCTGCCATCTGTCACTTATTTCCCTCAACCAGCACATAGATATTCCATTCAATTACATTTGCACACTGTTGACTTGTTTAGAATTGTACTGTGCATGTGACAAATAAAGAATCTTGAATATATCTATATATCTTTTTCTAACTGTCTCCTTGTCATTAAATATTCCAAAAATGTAAAAGTGTTAATGACAAAAAAGCTGCAACATTTTTGTTAAAAAAAAAAAAAAAGCCTACCTGGAGTGGCTGAAGCGTTTACATGAGCAGACCTGTCTCAGATAGTCTGGCCAGCATCAGCCTGGACCATTTTTAATTAGGGCTAAACTTACGTCCTTATTTGGACAATGAAAATCAGCCTGTTCATTGCACCACTAGTATATCAGTCATAATCAGAGTAACCTCGAACCATGAGGGTACCTGCAAATGGTGCTGAGTTCTGTAGTAAGTAATGCATCATGTGTATTGTGTGACAACTGTATGAAACAGAGTGACTGTGTAATAACCACATAAGCATCTACAGTAGATCACTGAAGAGATGTATCATCATAATATTCACATTTTATACAAACAGCACATTCATCTAGATTAAGTATACGTTGCTCCATCTTCAGAGGTTGGTTGAGTGTCTCACACTCTGTGTTTCACATTACCATAGTCCTTCCTCCTGAAACAATGTGTCCCTAAAAATACTCTTCCACCGGCTCTATAAAATGCCTGCAGGCAAAAGCTACAGGCAGAGTGACTGATGATACAATCAGGCATTGCATTTACTCTCAGGCAGATTCATCAGCTACCAGAAACACTCTCTGAGCCAAAACACTCTAGGAGCCCGTAATTAACCACCCAGTACAGGCCAACACTTTATTTCAAGGTCTGCTTCTTAACGATCATTTAACTATTGGTAAACAATTAATTATGCCCTAATTAACAGAAAAAAAAAAACCATTGTAAGCAAACTTAGAAATGTGATATAAGAAGTTTTCTATAGATTATTTATAAATTTTTTTTGACTAATGAATTACATTATACATGGCAACACTGTAAATTACACAGTAC
>JBBJLS010003756.1:0-16460 GCA_037577275.1 Bryconaethiops microstoma
ACATACACGCATATATGTACACACGCACACACACACACACACAAGCACACTGACAGCGCACACACACACACACAGGGCACACACACACACACACACACATACACATGTGCACACACACACACACACACGCACACACACACACAGACACACACACACACACACACACACACATGCGCTCACAGACAGCGCACACACATACACAGGGCACACACACATGTATATACACATGTGCACACACTCACGCGCACACACATGCACACACACACACACGGACAGCGCACACACATTCACACACATGCACGCAAATAGAGAGCACGCACACACACACACACACGCACACACACATGCACAGGGCACACACACACACACACACACACACACACACACATACACTTGTGCACACACACACAAGCACACAGACACACACACATGCACATGTGCACACGCACACACATGCACACACACACGCACACACACATGGACAGCGCACGCACACACGCGGAGGCAAACGGACAGCGCGCGCACACACACACACACACACACACACACACACACACACACACACACACAGGGCACACACACACACACACACATGCACAGGGCACACACACACACACACACACACAGGGGCAATTAAGCATATCCAATTGACCTGAAGTCCATGTCTTTGGACTGTGGGAGGTGTAACAACATGAGGAGAACATCCAAACTCTTTTGTACTTTTTGTAACAGTGTAACAACATTTTCATTTTTTGGACAAAACACATCAACAAATCAGCAGCATCAAAAAAGGCCAAATTACTTATTCCAACATTTGCACAAATAATATCTTTAGGAGAGCAACAAGGCCTCTTCTGTTTGGTTTGCTAGACACAGCAAGCCAGCCCATTTTACCTTATTAATAGTTACAGTTGTACCTTCTCCTATAAGCAAAGACCAACCTATATTTTCTCCAGGTTTAGTCCATGGGTTACCTAGGACATTCCCATTGTACCTGCCTGGCATCTTAGCCGTATTCCTCTTCACACGCTTAGCAGGGAAAAAACTGCCTGTTGGGACCCTATTGGAATTACAGCTGATAAATAAGGCATTACTATTGCTGGAGAACAACACCCCCACCAAGCTGTAGGCACATGAGAATATGCAGGTCGACCACAGCTATACATCGTCCTATGCCCTGGATATGTGTAGTTTACTGGTACTCTTGAATTCTGTGTGTGTGTGCCATTAGTTTCGGTGCCGTTTTCAACCCAAAATTTATGTTTGCGTTTTTCTTACAAGTAAATCATAGCCTGAACTATTTCCCATACACAACCAATAACCAGTTCTTGGATGCTCATAGATCTGGAAAGAACGAATGTTCTTCAACATTTTGAGGCTTACAATGAGACCCTGTATGGATGTATGTGCTATTATGCAAATTGGTCCAACTTTCACTGTGTTCATGCTTAAATGACCAGCAAAATCCAATTGTATGACCTAGTTAAAGGAAGTACATGTGTCTTGCAGTGCCTGTGTGTGCAATACTGAAACTGGAACTGAAACACATGCCTGTGAAAGCAACCGACAAACCAGACAAGACTTATTAGAAAGCATATGCTTCTGCTTCCCCTCCATTTCTCTACTGTTCACCATGCTCAGCCCTTAACAGGCGACTTAATTGGTTTGTGACGTCTTTATCACAACGAGAACAACCCGAGCATTAAAAGAAGCACATCAACTGTTATTCTTGAACTAGCCTGTAAGTCGACTAACGGTGATGTCAGCTGGAGTCAAATACTCAGAGTCAGAAAGATGCGACATGTATTGTCCCGGATTCATGGTTCTCTGAAGACCTGCTGTTTCGGTAATGCTCCCAGCAGCAGAGCCCATGATGCCTATAAAAGAATTCCTCTGAGTAGCTCTGAAGCAAAATATCATCAGTTTCATAGAGCTGTATCGTTTCCAATTGTCCTGGCAGATAGCATGAGGTCCTCCAGCCTCTTAAAGCAACAGTTTATACCAAAATTTCTACCTATCCCCCCTTACCCCAAACCTACAGCACAGTCTTAGGCTCCTGTGCAAACTCTTTAAAGCCATTTATCTGAGCAGTGAGGGACTTTCTGCCTGCAAATACAGTTAACATTAGAATAAATGCAAACAAACAAGAGAGCATTAAATAATATTAAGATTTGTTTTGTTTGTAAAAAAAATACTTTTGTGCATAGGATGGAACACAGGTTCAGTTCCAGATTTCTCCTGGATTCCTCCAGCCTCTGCTTGGATTTGTGAAACTCCATCAGCAGCTCCTGATTCAATCTAATCAAGTATTGATGGAGCCAAACCCTTCATTTGATAAGAACTACAGTGTAATTTTGAGCTTCCATGAGGAGAGATCTGTCTGAACTTGGTGCCCTAGTGGTTAGGGAGTTCGTCCTGAGATCAATAGGTCGTGGGTTTGAATTCTAGGAAAGCTAGTGAGGTGCCCTTGAGCACGGTACAGTCCCCCACACTGCTCCTCGGGCACCCCTCATTGGTGGCAGCCCCCTGCTTCACTTGGTGAATGAGTTAAATGCAGAGAAAGAAGTTCACACTGTGCGCTGTGGTGTGCTCTGCTTTGCTTACTGTACTTTACTTTATTAGTTTTGCACTGGAGCAATGAGCCCCAGTGTGGACTCGAGGGCGATATGATTTAGGGATGCTCCTCAGCTCCATTAGCTGCAGATCGCGCAGCAAACTTTGGACGCCAGGCAGGTCTTGGCTGTGTTTGGACTGAGGGGAAAATAATGCAAATGTGATTTTTTTGGGCCAAGCTGCTTTAAATGCAAAACATTCGACATGATGTTTTCCATTCTGAGACCCCACTAATTGCACACAGCGACTCCGCCACTTTCTCTCTGCAGGAGGACTGTAGCAGCAAGCGCTGAAAAACATGCGGTCCTAGCTCTGGAGGTGTCGAATAATTAAGATGCTGTGATGCAGAGGAGCTGGGAGAGCGAGAGAGAGAGAGAGAGAGAGAGAGAGAGAGAGAGAGAGAGAGAGAGGAAGGTGAGAGCTAGGCGAGATGACACACAGATTGCAGTGTAAATTCTGATTTGTGCGCCTCCTGCTGTGATTTAGATCTGTTCCACACAACTCAGAGGAGCTGCAGGTGTCTGCCACATCAAGCACTGCAGCTCTGACTGCACCCAGAGAGAAGAGTAACACCGCATCTCTTTAGAGCCATAAATCGTATGTACATAATTTCCCCTCACCACAGAATTAGCCAAGGCACATTTAGAGTCTGGGATTTGCTTCTTTAGTGTTGCAGCTACAAGGCCAATGTAACGAACCATTTTTCCTCATGCATCGATTAGAAACTCCCTTAGTACCGTACACTGAATTTAATTTAAGAGATTTTGAAAATAAATGGGTTTAAGGCAAAAATATTTCACCTACCAATTTCTGACACCATGTCATTTAATTAAGTCACATCATTTGGAAAGTCTCTTGTCGAAGCTCACCTTATCTATTATTGTATTTAATGTTTCATCCTGAGGTCAGGACCTCTTTCCAACCCCCATGTATCACTTAGAATAAATCGGCTGTGATTTTTACCGCGTCTTTAAGACTGATATATGTAGACGATGTCTGTTCTGATTGGCTTATTTTTATTGTCCCTCATTCGAAAGTCTGAATGAGTGGGGCTAAACAGAAGGCGGCTGGCTAGGCTTCCATATCTAGATGTGCTGGATTTTGTGACGTCACAAAAACAATTCATTCAAAATGTTTTTGCAGCTTGGTTTCGACTAGTGGACTGCATGGATGGGACATTCTGAAACTTTCATGTTCACATCAAACTCTTTTCTTCATGAAAAATGAGAGAAAATTAGCTTTTTTCCCTGATATAGTTTTCTCTGGGTGGTATCAATGTTAGTGATGGTTCAGCGAACCCTGGTACACTGTCCACATTATAATATTTATTGCATTATAATTAGGGGTGTGTCAGTTTGATGCTCAGTATTGGTTTTGGTCTGATACAAGCCAGAATTACTGGATTAGATACGAGGAAAAGTCTGAACTGAATGCTTACCGAATGCGTAGCTAAACTCCAACATGTCATAAAGAGAAACACACAAATGAAGACATGAGTAACACAGATGAACAGCAAGACTGTCTCAGATGACTCCTTATACCCCTACATAGTGGACTATGTAGGAATTAAAATTCAGGTTAAGGTTAGGTTTGACTATGTGTACCCCAACAAATGTATTATTAACAGCACAGTAGTTTAAAAGAGAGAAAACAGACAGTATCATATCAGCTGCGGTCTCGGTATCGGGTATAAAAAAGGGGTATCGAGCCTCCCCTAATTATCATATTCCTTAAAGAAACTTGAATCAGTGAATCAAATCACTCTGTAATGCTCTGTACACTGTACACTGTGTTGAATACAGGTTCTGTACAATGTGTTCAATTTTGCACTTTTTAGTGACAAAAAGCAGACATTGCAAAGATGGTTATTCGATCCAATCTATCGCTCATGTTCTCTGTTCTCTCTTCTGGTATATTCATGTAGCCATCTTATTCATTTATTCTGTAACACACTGCACAGTTTGTACATCACCTTTTAAGAATTGTTAAATTGTATCTTTTACTTGATACTGTCTTTTTATTCTTGTATTCTTTTATTTCATATGTTTGCACCACCAAAGCAAATTCCTTGTATGTGTGAAAATACATGGCAATAAACTTCTATTCTATTCTATTCTATTCCATTCTATTCTACTGAACTGAATAGACTTAATTTATTTGTCTTTGAGTTTAACTGAAAGCAAGTTCATTGTGAATCAAATTGATTTATTATCCATTTAAAGATTTACACCCCTATTAGCACTAGCATTATGAAAAATGCATAACCAAATCATCATACCCTTGCTTTAGACAATACTGATTTAATACATCTAAAAAAAACTTCATTTATTTACTGTGAAAATGGACAAAAAAATGTAAAAACGCGCAAAATTCAGCCTTGTTTTGGCCCATCAGCTGCATTTGGGGTAAGGGGAGCAAAAAATGTATGAATTAGACTTTTTGTCCAGCTGCCCCTTTAAAATAGCATTCGCTATAATGAAAGCCCACCCACAGAGGCCTGATCAGGCAGGTAGGAGCCGGCGCCGCGCTGGAGTGGAAGTTCACTCGTAATAAGTGTGAAGTCGACCTCATCAAACCTCTGTTAAAGTTCACAGCAGCAATCCTGCAGGAACTCAGCAGATAATCCAGAGATATAGTACAAAAATAGAAAATGGCAATGTGAAATGAATTAATGAGGCCCACCGTCTCCCTGCAGCTCTCTTTCTCCTCCTTCTGTTCCTGCTCCTCCTGCTCTCACCCTCTGCAGAGACAGCTGTGTATTATTCATCGTTGTCAAATTTACTGCGGCGTCTCCCTTTCAGCCATTTAAGGAGCGGTTCATACGGTGGATATGGATTACTGAAGATGACATGCTTCAGTAATATAAACCCACGTTATGAACTGACCGCCATGCTTTGATAACGGAGAACAGAAAGCGGGAGAATTCTCTGTTTACTCCCCATTATCACTGAAATTTCCCCTCTACGTAGACACTACAGCCCAGGACTACGTGTGCTATTGCTGATTTTCCTGCGACATGTCATAACAAAGCTGGATTTCTCAGAAACAGAGCCAGGTTTTTATTTTTTAAACACACCGTGGTGTTTTCCATTTAATTGCACTGCCTACCTCCACAAAACGCGATGTTCCTGACAAGCAGCACTGAGCATGACTGCAACACCGTTTGCAACTTCATGTCTTTGCCGTCCTCATAAGACCTCATAACTTCAGGTTTGAGAATTCTTATGCTTCTTTCGTTGCTGTTTTGTTTCATTAAACAGAATTGGAGGGTGACGTTCTTCTGATGTCTTTTAGTCCAAAAATAGAACTCATTTTTTGTGTTTTTTTTTTTTTTTTTTTTTGCTTGGAGATGAAAGCTGAGTCATTTTTTCATCTCCTGAAATGGTTCCAATATGCGAGGTTTTCGTCGGAAGGCAATGGCAGAGCGCTCAAACTGCACGGTTCATCAGCTGAGAGTTGAGTCTGGCTAATAAACTCCTCAGACACACTGACAACAGCACACCAACCGAAGCAATGAGGCTAGAAGCTGTTAGCCAGACACGTAGATAATGAAATGCCTTGTAATGGCCATACCCTGTTGCACATGTCCTAGGAGGAACAGTTTAACCAATTATGCTAATGTAGCTAACAGTGAATGAGCTAGCAGCCGACTCTATAGTATAATGTATTCGCTTGGTGCTGAATGGCGTTTGTTCCTTTTCCTTTGAATAGCTATACTTGTTTTAAATGGATCGTATTTCCTAATTTCCTGAGACTATTGTAGCACAAAGATCATTCTCACACTCTTTGTACGAATCACACTTCATACAAGAACGCAAATGCTAAATCATACTTCAAGCTTAAACAAACACATTCTGAAATGTGTCACAACGGAATTACAACATGAGCACAGGCTGCATTCTGAGTGCTGCAGCAAGGGGGCGCTATAGTAACAGCAAGGCCTGGCCAGGCTGTCCTGAACCTCCAGGTGCGAGCAGCTTTCTGTCCGATCAACGGATAAATTAAGGTGATCCAGCGTAAGAGGAGGTCCCGGATTGTCTTCTATCACAACCTTGAACACCAAGTGATTTGACTCCCACAGAAGAAGAAGAACACAGGGTCAGTTTGTACAGAAGGACCATGTATTTGCAGCGGTGATGTCATTTGCAGTCGTGTTCTTGTGTTGAGTATGTTTCTGACATTAAGATGCTGCTAACTAGCGAATGATCTTCACTTTTCACACACGTCCTCATCCAGTGCTTAAGTCTGTATCGCAGGAACATCCCATACTAAGATAGGAATAAAACAGGAAAGCAACAGTAGCAATGCTGATCACACATTCCACAGTGCGAAGGTTGAACTGAGAAGTACTTTTAGCCACAGACTCACCAGCATAAAGTGCTCCACTGAACGCCACAGAATATCCTTCCTTCCCACCATCATCAGACTCTACAACTCCTCCCTCTATTACACATCCACTCAATAATCTGAGCAGTAGCCTGAAGCCTCTTTGGTGTACGGTTTCTTATCGGGTTTAACTTATTATCATCATGTGTATCACTATGTGCATTATTATCTTACTATTATGTGCAATAGTCTACTATGTGCAATATCTTGCAATGATCTTATTGGGTGCTGAAACACTATATGCAATATCTTGTAATGGGCAATAGTCTTGTGCAAAGACTAAAGACTGTGTAAAGCTTTCTAAATGGGTGCTAAATCATTTCATCTTATTATTCTTTGTGCAATAGTCTTACCATGTGAAATATCACTACTTATGTCAATATTACTGATCTGCTACTGATCTCTGCTATGTGCAATAACATACACGGGGTCCTCGGGTTGCGGCAGTCTCAACATACGACGTTTGGAGTTTCCGACGCTCAGTCCCATTACACAGTATACGCAGAATACGCATGAGTGAGGGAGCCGTCCCCCAGTACGCTTACCTCCGCCATTCTGGACTGTTAAAAGTGTTTTTTCACGTATTATTTGTCATTTTTTCTGGTACTACAGTACAGTGTACAAGTACAGTATATTTATGTCCTTTCCTTTTTCTGTGGCTTAGTTGATTTTACTGTGTTAGGATCAGTAAGTGACTCAGGCTACAGTGTGTTTCGACACCAAAATTCGGGTTACATCATTGTCGTAGAAACGGACCTGTGTCGTGACTCAAGACCCCCTGTACTCCTAACCACTATTAGTGTTACTAGTAATTCACTTAACTGTAAGTTATTTATCTGTAGTATTTATACCCCAGTATTTGTGTATATAGCACAGTGTTCACATTGAGGTTTTTCTGCAGATATATTTATTTATATTCCGTCTCTGTGTGTCTCTACAGTCGTGAACAGTCAAGCAGTTTCTGATTCTGACTTTGTTTCTGATTCTGTATCACATGACACTCATTTTGACAGTCATAACGAGGCTCTTTGTTCAAAAGGACCATATTGTGAAATGTGTTTTTGGTTTGTTTATTTATTTTCTTTTTGACTGGGACTATAAATGATCTTCACAGACACTCTGATTCGTCCTCCATCGCCCCCTTGAGTACTGAGTGTTTTAGCTGCCACAAATAAGTAAGAATGTACAGTGATACTATACGGAAGCTCTGAGCATTTTTTTGTTTGACAATCATTTTGTTTTTTATATGTTTTGTTGATATACTGTGTAAACAATTCTCAAAATTCAATATTTTGCTCCATGAATTTATTGTGTTTGTGATGCCACACCAAAAAAGTGCGTCAAGATACAACATCTACCACATCTGAGAATGTCTACACACTTCATCACAAAGTCAGTAAAATGAGTATAAATAATAATAATTCAGTTTATTAATAATCAAAACAGGTTGGAAAATGGTTAAAAGAAAAAGAAAAAGAATAAATGTAGAGCTAAAAGGAGCCATTAGCTAAAAGCGATACCGAATCTGTGGTCTGAGCTGTGGCGGACTGGGGTTAAGAGTGTGAAAATGTACACATAAATATGTCAGTAATTAATTTCGCTGTGGAGAGCACACTCTGTTCCGTGGCTTTCGTGACCCTGAACGCACGACTGCTACAAAACGGCCAGTGGAAAATCATGAGTCATGCGACTAAAAAATAGTTTCAGGTAAAACCTGTGACCCACAGGTGAGGACTTTTATGTCAAATCCATTTTACATCATCACTCCTTTCTTTTATGCAGTATTTGAGATTTGAACCTGCATGTTTGTGGCTATGAATCACTAACTCACTCCGTTCTTTAAAGCAGTGATGGTTCGTCCAAAATTATGGTCACTCAGCGAAGTCGTGTTTGGTGTCTGAAGAAAGTTTTGCACTGGAGCTACAAGGAAAATGTCACAAACAAGTTAAGGAAACACAAATAATCTTTTCCAGTTGATTTCTAATATTCTTAACAATATTTTTGGATGGGATGTTAAGCAAAATGTTAAAAAGTAAAAAAAAATAGAAGTAAAAATGTTTAAAAAATTCATTTAGATGAGACAGCATCTACTGAAGTGTGCAAAATTGGCAAAATTGGCTCATAGTCTTATTGTTACACCAGAGTGTAAATCCAGAGTAATACACGAGGATATTCTTCAGTAAAACCCTTCAGAATATGGTCAGGAATGATCAAGGCCTGGGTATAGTGGTCTAGAATATCTCAAAAATAATAATGAAAAAATAGCCAGTAGCCTAAGATCTAAGTAGAATAGTCGTGGTCACCTCCATTGAAACCAGCCCTGCTCCTCCTGCTCAAAACGACAGGTGGAAATGTCTTAAGATCCTAAGAACACCAATACAGTTTATAAGACCTGTTATAGATGCAATTCATCTAAAAAGGACCAAATTATTATTTTTACCCTTTTACCTACTGTTATCTATAAAAATGGACAAATAGGTGTAACATAACAAATAGCAGCAGCTGTCTTGAAGCTTGAACATTGTCTGTCTGTGTGAGTACTGCTGGTGTTTTGATTTGGGGATCATTTAGCCGACTGCCTGTTTGATGCAGGAAAGGCCAAGTTTGTTTAATGAAGATAGCAGAATTACGAGAAGCTGAAAAATAGTCCTGAAAAATAAATGATAGGTTTTTATACATAAAACCACATAAGCATCAAAAGTAGATCTTAGGAAAAAAGGAGAAAAAATGTGGAATATGGGTCCTTTAAACCAACTTTTTTTGCACTATGGACCAGTTTCATGTAAAACAATATTTTTACAGGCCAGTAGAGATACAATTAAAAACAAAGTGTGTTTGTTTTTTACTAATTTTTGCAAGTTTGTGGGCTAAACTTTTGATGTACCATATCATGTAGCGTTTTTTTCTAAATAAAAGATCTTTCAGACTGATAATCCATCAAAATATTTTAATTCTGTCTTTCTGTGCAGCCCGGTACCAAATGACTCACGGACCGATTTGGGGCCACGGCCCGGTGGTTGGACCTCTGCTTTAAACTACTTCAAAATAGTGCACAAACTGATAACAAAATGAAAAAATAAAGTGAAGAGAGCGGTGTAATTGGAGCTGAATAAGTATATAAAATCATAAAGTGTATGTGTATTCATTCACTCATTTTCTGTAACTACTTAATCCTTACTAGGGTCGTTGGTACCCGGAGTCTATCCCGGGGTCTACAGGCGCGAGGCAGGGACTCACCCTGGGCGGGGCGCCAGCTTACCACACACACACACACACACACACACACATGAACACACACACACACACACACACACACACACACACACACACAGGACCAGGACCTGGATTCAAACCCCCTGGAGGTGTGAGGCACAGCACCCCCGTGGAGCCTTCATGTATTTATATATAAATAAAATAAACATTAGTACATGCTGCTGTATAGCTTAGCTACAGTGGCCCCAAAATGGATTTGGACAGTGGTGCAATACTTATAAATGTATTTCATTTATCTTCTGAAATAAAATTTCTAATTGTTTCTTCCAAAATGCTTATGTTGCTGATGTTTACCCAGTTTTGTGTATGATTTTAGTCATGTCCAATTCCAACCACCTTCCCAGCCACAGCACAACGTACTTGGAAGACAACACCGACTGCCTATCCTGTTACATCAGCTAACGGACACACCCTCTGAGTGATGGGGGAGGGGGAGGGCTCCTACTCACTCAAGGAGAGGCTGGTTGTACTCTCTTGGACTTCCAGCCATAGATGGCAGTGGCATCATCTGGGATTGAGCTTGTGATCTCCTGACAACAGGGCCATTGTGTAGACCAGGGGTGTTGAACTCCAGTCCCGGAGGGTCGTGGTCCAGCACGTTTTGGTGATTTCCCTGCTCAGAAACACCTGGTTCACCCCGCCTGGTAATTGTCAGGTTTAGTGAATGTGTTTGAGGAGGAGAACCATCAAACTGTGCTGGATACCAGCCCCCCAGGACCGGAGTTTTATACCCCTGGCGTAGACAGTTGCACCACTTGGCAGCCGCCATTGGAAACTTCTTTTTGTGGTCTTGTAAAGCTAAAGCACATTTCAGGCTTCAAAATTGGAGGAAACTATGCAAATGGCATTTTTGGTCATTTTTTGTACTGTTATTACTGGTATGTTGACATAGTTCATATGAGTGCAAAGAAATCTAAAGAAGTCTTTAATTTCATGTACAGCTTCAATGCCCATAATTTGAATTTTAGCTTGAATTTTGCCCAGATTTTGTGCTCACTTGCTTTAACACTGAATGCGACGGCACATTGCTCTGTCTGTTGTGAACTAAAATAGCAAGTCGATTAGCCAGGTGGGATCAGTGGAGCTAAGAGATGATATCAGTTTGATTCAGCAACAATGCCCTCCAACCACGACAAATTAGCATGCAGAATTAAGACTAATGAGAGGATTTGTTTCACTTCAAAACTTATGTAACTCATGAAAATGAACTGACATGATGCAAATGTATATGTCACATCAATAAAACACATCAGCACTGTCTTATCTGTCAGCTACCACACTTCTGGTAGGAACTGTGTTGATGCGATTGATTTTATTAACGTGGAAATGATGGCATGTGTCAATCAAGTCAATTCAGCACATCAATAGCATCTACACTATAAACCCTAATACTGAAACTCATTGATTGGACTGAGAATTTAAAAGATGTTAAGCATATTGAGTGTCGTCAACAGTTTTTTCATTTTGAGTTCATGAAAGTGGTGACTATTGATTTAGTAGAGTCCAATTTGCAGTCAGGGTGAAAAGAACTTTCTATTATAGTTGTATTGACACAAGGTTTGTAACTAAAAAATAAAACAGAACGTGGAGTTTCGCAGCTTTTTTAACAGTTTCTTGGTTTCCTGTGAACACCAAACAAAGTTCAACCAAACAAAGTTCATTTTTATGTAACATGATTATCTTTTGTCATTATACTTTTTTTAAACTATATTTTATTCAATTTATTTATAGTAGATGACCTCGGCACTGCAATACTACTGGTACTTTGTTTGAAAACAATAGGGTTAAATTCTTAATACGTCCAACAGAAAACTACTAAAGTATCTGTGTCAGTATTAGTTCAGCCTTTGCATGCTAAATTGAGTGTGGATTAATCACAAACGTAATTAAAAAGTGTTGGGAATCAACCAATCACATCATGAGATACCAATTTGGTGGAAATCGTCACTGACAGTTCTAGATAAAGTCAGTGACTGTGAACATAAGCTGTAGCCTATTAAGTGGTAAACAATGGCTCTATGTCAGGACTCACTCTGGAAATGCTTCATACAAATGCATGTAAAATACATATAACAAACTTTGACAAGATTCAGATGATCTGTTGGGTGTTGTTAAATTTACAGGAAGCTGTGATCCAGTGGTGTTGGGTATTGTCAGACTTACAGTACTGCAGTCTAGTGATGTTGAGAAGCACCAGGAGGGTCCATAATATTCCGTGGGAAGGGGAGTCTGCCACCCTTGCTAAAGTGCGCCCCAGACATTTGCCTAGTTCTCCCATATGGATGCGCTGGCCCTGATTCAAAAAATACCGACATTCTACACTTCTGAAAATGTCAACCTGTCTGTCACCCTACAGGAGGAATGAAAAATTGCTCTGTGATGTGTATTCTCGTATTGGCCTGAGGATGTAACCCGCTGCTCAGAATCCTAATCCAGGTTTTATAGATGCCAAGGCAGTGCTGCTGGATTTGAAAATCCTCTGTCACCCCGGTTCAAACCGTTCACTTTTCTTCAGTAAACACTTGTCCGTGGCCTCTCTTATATTATGGAAGAGGACAGAAATGCCTCTGTAACATTGAACCCTTAACATTGGCTGACTTTACATGGCGGGTTTGGAAACTGTTATGCAGCTTACATCGATCATACATGAAATTTCACAAGAGCTGATTGATGTAAAGTTGTCTAATTAGAAGATTCATAAAAATAAAGGTGCCAAAAAGCGGTTCTTTGCAGAACCACTCTTGGTTGCTCAAAGAACCTTTGGAAAACCAATTATGTAAATCAGATGTGTAAATGCGAAGAATCTTATTTAAAGTTTAAAGAACTTTCACAAAGGTTATTGAAAGTACCCCTAACTTTACAATATGGTAATGCCTTTACCATTTTATACGTTTAAAAGGTTCTTCACACTCACACACCTCATTTTCAGACATGGTTCTTTAGAGAAACAGGTACTTCTACAACATTGTCCAAAAGGCTCTTTAAAAGTGTACCTTAAATATGATGACTTTGTATCTCAGATGTATAAATGGATAGATGGATGGACTGATGGATGGATGGATGGATGGATGGATGGATGAATGGATGGATGGACCAAAAAAGGTTACGAATGTATGCTTAAGAGAAACCAACAAGACAAGCAATAAGAGCCACACCAAATAAAGACTTTAAACACACAAGGCTTAGACCAGAGATCAGGTAGAGGCAGAGACCTCCCCCTTGGTGGAGATGAAGGGGAGATGAAAAGAGGCTGTTTATGAGGTCGTATTGACAGAATACATTAAAGATTTAACAACCCGGTAGCCAGCTGACACTCTTGACAGACATTGAAAATGAGACAGGAAAAGAGTGGCTGGCATCATTTATCTTTGAAAGCACCCACCCACAGTTGGCACACTGTACAAATGACTTGATGTTACCCCAAGAATAAGATAATCCATCAATCCATCCATCCATCCATCCATCCACTGATCCATCCATTATCTGAGGCACTTAACCTTACCCTCGGCCGCGTGGGTTATTATGGGCCTTTTACAAAGATGGAGAAGCAGGTTTATCATACTGCTCTTAAATGGAACCAACTGACAGAGACCATTAGATGAGCCCCTACAGCTCTTGCCACCATTGTCATGTCTCGGCCAGCGGCCAGTAGAGGCCGCTGCTGTGTAACTTTGTAATAGAGACTTTTATTATGAACTGTTTACATTCAGTCACCTTGTCAGCTGTCTTGTGTTTAGTTAAAGTGATTATGTTCAGTGATTGGTTTATGTCTGAGTCATGTATGTATTTAAGTTCTAAGAATTCTTGTCTAGGTTGCTGGTCAACCCTCACTATTACCCTCACGCTACCCGTTCCTCTTGTGTCCTATGTGTGCCTAGTGTTTAAGGCCCTCGTGCCTTTTTGTTTTGTATATGTGTAGAGTCTGTGTTTTTTGTAATAAAAACAAACATCAATAGGAACTTGTACATGCGCCTCACCTCTCTCCCTGAGCACACCATGACGTGACAACCGTATTACTTTTCATTCACTTTTTATTTTTAAATCATTTGCTTATTATTGTTTAGTTTCTTCTCTTTTAAATACACTAATTTCATAATTTTTTTAAATCTTGTTTATATCCTTTTAAATATATTGTTTTAATCATATCTTATTTCTTAGATTTTGAATAGTTTGCCATGTGTAAAAAGTACTCAATAAATTGACTAACCTTGTCTCGCCTTGTCTCGCCTTATCCTAAAAAATGTATTTTATTGAACTTCAAATATGTCTGATCATTTTTATATAGGATGGTAGTTAGCAGTAGTTATATAGTTAGCAAACATAAGAACATAGCGCTGACTCAGTACCAACATTACACTGTAAACAATTATGCAACTTTAACTTACTTTTATACATATATATGAATATTCTGCCTTAAAATCATTCCACAATAATTACTGTCACACTACAGAAACTACATGCACTGTAGATTCATACCGAATTACAAAAACTCAAAATGTTTTACTGTTAGACTGTAACACTATGCACACTGAGGATTCATACTGGATCACAATAACTCCACAATTATTACTGTCAGACTGTTAAATCTACATACACTGCAGATTCACACTGGATCACAATCACTCTACAATTATTACTGTAAAAATTACACACACTGCTCATTCATACTGGATTAAAAACATTGATCTTATTGCTTATTGAGTTAAAATGCAAACTCAATTAAAATCTATTTATCCATCAACGGTTTGCTTATTTTGTCTCTGTAAAGCACACTGAGGTTTGTTTATCATAATGTGCTATAGAAATAAGCTTGCCTAGTGTTGCCTTTAGACTCATGGGGCTGCGTTCATAGTCAGGGGAATTAAGATAACTTACACAGGAAACAGGCCTGCTCTTGGTTAACTGGATACAGTGCATGGTTCCGAACACCAGCCATACGCCACATCCTTCCACCTCTGGTCCATGACTACATTTTCTACACTTCGTGAGGAATTAGATTTGGATTTGGCTGGCCTTCTGTTTGTACAGGATTTATGACCCAGCCTGTGTGTGTACTGGAGCTTGTGCTGTCTGGAATGTATTTTCGCTCGAAGTAAAGCACAGTGCATTTACATGCTACCTTCTGAATCTTCTGAAACTTCCAATACTGATGTTAATTAGATATCTTGATTTAAATTGATAGATTGAATTAGGTTCATATCTTTATTAATGTTAATTAATGGGAAAGCCCTGAAAGAGAAACTGATGCTGTCACAGAAAATATTTACAATAAGCTATATTAAGGAGATTTTTCAGGGCACTGTTGTCTTGAGAAGGATTGTCCTCACAAACTGCCATACTGAGTCATCCATCACAAGTTTTTAGCAGAGCTCTCACATGGACAAAAAGCTAGAACAAAGGCTGCATGTGGGCCAGGAGACTCAATTTGCTGTGTCCACTGTAATCAAGGGGGGAAAAAAGGCAATATGCTTTAGTATTAAGGCAATAAGCTACAGCGTTTCCTGTTTTAACCTTGATTGCTGGACCAAACTACATGACACAAACATTATAACCGAGCAAATTTACTACCGACTCTACGTTTCTCATTATATCTCATCATCTTTCCTTTGACTACTTCCGTTTCTGTGGAGTCAGGCTGCACTGCATCTGTTCTCAGGCCTGGCAACGGGTGGACTTACGCGTATGACATTTAATAGCATAGATGAAAAAGAATCAGGAGAGGGAGTAGGAGCTGATCTTCAACACAAGCTTCTGAAATAGACGATCTTTCTCTTTCTCTTTGTGTTTTTGGAACAGTTGTAAAACAATCCCTTACCAGTGATTTTAGTTTGTTTTACTCTGCAACCATTGTTCAAGTTAACAGTGAGGCTGGTTAAAGGGCTGAAGATGATGATCATCGCCTGATGTTGGGAATTGTGCATGTACACACGCATATTAGCTAATATTAGCATATTAGCACTTTCCCACACGCACATTTAGCTTATAATATACAGTAAACCTCCGCTTATCAAGGTTACATTCCAAGAGCACCCGCGTATAGTGAAATATATATTGTTGTGATGTGGTCAGAAAAAATGCATTAAAATGCCTATTTTTATAGCGTAAACCCTAAATATGCCCCCAAATATGCTCCCAAAACACTTTAATTTCATTTTAAACTCAGCTTAATACTTTACCCTTAAAGAAAA
>JBBJLS010003776.1:0-16457 GCA_037577275.1 Bryconaethiops microstoma
AGAGAGAGAAGGAGAGAGAGAGAGAGAGAGAGAGAGAGAGAGAGAGAGAGAGAGAGAGAGAGAGAGAGAGAGAGAGAAAATGCAAAAGGGAAGATAGATAAGAATGATGAGCAAAAGGTAGAGAGAAAACCCAGGAAAGACTGAGGCAGGAAGATATAGTGAAAGGTATAGAAAGCAAGGCAGCGATAAAGAGAATGAGAGAGAGAGCGCGAGAGAGGACATACACAGAGAAAAAGCTTCTTTTAAAGCTTTTCTTGTTATGTGGGCCAAAGCTCTATCATCTATGACATCTACCTTGCTCTGGCCAACCCTTGCCAGCTATGTGCTCTCTCGACCACTCTTTTTCATGTTACGCTGTAATGGAGTGTGCTTAACGGCTGATGAGAAAGGGCACAGTAGGCTTTTCTCTGGACATTAATGTCGGACCTTGCATATAGTACGGTCCCATAGCTTACCCTGTTACAACAAAAGGTCTGACAGGGTCAACAGCTTCACTGCACATGGTGTTTTGAGTGCTCTACCTACTGCTTTAGAAGTTTGGAAGATGATGTGTAATGAATGTGAATTAGAGAAAATGCTACACAATGACTGAATGTTTGAGCAGGGCTTAAAACTAAAGCTGAGGGATAATAGCGGAACTAGCTTTACCACGATCTTATAATCTTTACTGGCATGTATACTTAAATCATGAGGCAATGTTACTGGATTGGCAGAATTTTACCTTGTGGAGTCATATGGCTTTCCCCACATACAGAGCTGCAAAAGGGGACCACCATGAAACCTTCACTTCCGAACTGAGGATTCCAGCTCGGAAGTGTGAGAGGGAAAGTGCCAAGGCTACAGCTGTGTCCAGTGCCTTCTTACCAGATCATGCTGTTGCTCCATCTTGGCCAGCTGCTCTTCATAGATGGCCACTTGTTCTCTGAGTGCCAGACAGTCGGCAGTGACTGCGTCAACCTCCTGCAGGGGGCACAAGAAATTAGCAGGCGAATCACTGTGCACACACACAAATGCATACAATCGTCAATTTCACCGCCACTCTGTGCCTAGTGCTGAGCAACCACCTCTCCACCACCTGCTGCTGCACACTGCAATGCAGGCAGCTCGATCAGGAGGAGCCTTGGACGCATGGCCGGGAGCCATACACACAGCCTGTCCTCCGCCCATGCAAGACAGCGCTGTTTTTATTTAGCTCATCTGAGCTTCTTAAGTGCCTGATTAATTGGCAATGAATTCAATTACTCTCAGCAAACAGCATTTGCATGTGAATGTGTCAGTGTGGTGGCAGACCGCGGGAAGTGGAGGAAGACCCTCCCCAAACCCAGAGCTGGCACAGAGGGTGCTTCTTCACCGTTATCTCAATCCGAACACAACCCTGGTTCTGGACAGAGTCTAGACACTGTCTGGGGCTGAAGCCCACATGATTAGTCTGTCTCTTCCTTGCTGCTGTGCTTCAGCACCATCATCTTAGCAGTCTGAAAGCAAACCAGGCCGGTGCCTGCAGCTTTATTTTTTAATTCACCTAAATACTGTCATTTAATCTCTAAAATAATGGTGGCATTCAACAGGGGAAAAACATATAAAGACAAGATGCCTATGAAATTGGACTTATACGGCAAAATCTGTTGATCGAGAATGTATTAAAATATGACATCAGACTCTGCATCTCTAGTATACACCTACTTTCACCACTAAGCAGAGAGAAAGCCCAATTACCAGGTATTATGATAAGGGTGATTAAACACATTTTTCAAATGTTAAACTGCTAACCCTGCCATCTCCATTTTCACTTCTCCATAAGATCTTTCATTCTTTCCATATTTCATAGCAGCCTTCCTCTCTTTAGCTGTCCTCCATTCAGATCTCAGCCTAGGCCAGCCCCACTCCGTACTGCATCTGGCAGTGAGATATGAGAGCCTGAATGAGTGAATTATGAGGCATAGTAACAGCTTTCCCACATCTGCTGTTTTACTGGAAAAGATGTGCACTGACATGTGTGAAGTGACAGACTGCTTTTCGAAGACAGCATCCCACGTTTCAGCATGGCCACTGGCCCAGAGTCAGCATGGAACTGCTAATCAACATCCTCCAGAACAAACCTAAAAGCAGCAGCTGTGCTGAGACCCTCCTCAGGCAGGCAATCAGTCTTTCCTTCAAGAGGCAGACCACAGGCAGGGCGATGTCACTCCACACACTGATCCCAATACACAGGCTAACACTGCCATCAACTGGTAAGAGTAGTATACTGACTGGGGGTTGCAAAGATATTCTATAAAGCATGTTTTCAAATGTAGTTAATCAGTCAAGATTTGCTCCTTTAGTTTTGCGCTGGAGCTATGAGGTCAAAGAACCACGGAGCATTGTGTCAATACCTAAAGATTAACATGAGTGCCACAAAGTGCATTTTGAGACAATGTTCAAATACAGGGGGTCCTTGAATTACAACGGCCTCGACATACGAAGTTTACAATGCTCACTTTCACTCCCTCTCCCACCCGGGGTAAAACATTAACGTCGTACTTACAGACTATGTGGGCGAGTTTGGTTGCGCGCGGTGGACGTGGTGTAGCAGTGAGGTAGTATTTCTGTGGCTTAGTTGTGTTATGATTTTACAACTGTGTTAGGATAGGTAAGTGACTCAAGCCAAAATTCGGGTTACGCCACTGTCGAAGAAACGGATCTGTGTCGTAACTTGAGGACCCCATGTAGTCTTTATGTGGTTCCTGGCACAGTATCCACATATAAGTACAGGGGGTCCTCGAGTTATGACACCGAAAAAGGAAAAGGAAAACTCCCTCACTCATACAACGCATACAGCGCATTCTTCCGCCGTGCGCAACCAAACTAGTTTAACCATGTAGTCCGTAAGTACGACGCCAACGGTTTAACCCGAGTGGAAGGAGTGCGAGTGAGAATCGTAATGTCGCATGTCAAGACTGTTCTAACCCCCTGTATGCACATAATCAGCTGTAGCGGCTAAATCGAAACATGAATTCTATTTATACTTTCGTTCATTTTTAAAGACTGAAATGTGGCACACAGTGTTAGAAACCACACACCAAAGTACATTTGATGACTTTGTGTGGGGTGGTGGTGGCCTAGTGGGTAGGATACTTTCCTCTAGACCAAGAGGTCATGGGTTTGAATCCAACCTTCAGTATACCACCACATAGTTCCTGAGCAAGACCCTTAACCCCAAGTTGCTCCAGGGAGACTGTCCCCTGTAGTTAGGGAATGGAAGTTGCTTTGGATAAAAGTGTCTGCTAAATGCCATAAATGTAAAGTGCAGTTCTTCGGGTGCTGATAGTCAGCTATCAGCACCCATGATTCTGCAGGGCTTGTGGTTGCAAAACAAGTTGGGGTAGGAACGAAATTCCGAGTGCTCTCTGAACGGGCTTGAGGAGAGGGTGGAAAGCACCGATAGTAGTCATTCAGAGTGACGCAGCTGGCCCTGAAGGCTACTCTTATGTGTTCATGCTAAAGATTGAAGTGCGTCATCTAGCGGTCCATCAAGCACTTACCTGTCCGGTGTCATTCAAGTAGTGAGTGTGCGGTGATGGAAATTCCTAGCTGACAACCAAGCTGTCTCAAGGGAGAACTTGATAGTACTTACCTAGTGCGACTGAATTCCAATCCTGAATGAGCCAGCTCAAGCGAAGGGTAAATAACAGTAGAATTGAAAGAATAACAGTAGAATTCAAAGGAGTGTTTGCAACAGCCTGTAGCCGAAGAAGTTTCATAGCTCCAGTTAAAATTACTGAGCTGCATAACTGGTCTGAAATATCCCAGCTAACTCACTTCCTACTTAAACATTTTTCTGAAGAAAATGTATGCACCTCACTTTAGGTTGAGGGTTAAAATTACTTGAGGAGGACTTTTCAGAAGTCATAATATAATCATTCACTCAATTTTAATTGGATGTTTGGGACATAAATAATGTTTTTAAATTAAAATAGTTTAAAGTTTCATGTTTCAAGTTTTATTGTCATATACAGATGACAATGTAGCATCATTACCCATAATGAAATTCTTAGACTTGTGGTTCCCCAACTTTACATAAACATACAGAAAAGTACACAGATTAATTACACAGATATTACACAGATGGTAGCCTAGTGGTTTAAAAGATACTTTAGTATTTACAAGTATTATTAGGATAAAAATAGTGCAATGAGGATTTTAAAGTGGCATTTTTTAAAGTGACATTGTCCAAGGTCAAGAGTCCAGAAGTTGTGGTGAGTGTATGTTGGTGTGTGCAGAATGTCAGCAGTTCAGAAGCCTGATAGCTTGTGGAGAGAAACTGTCTCTGAGTCTGCTGGTGCTGGTCTGGATGCTCCTATACTGCCTGCCTGACGGCAGGAGCGTGAAAAGTCTGTGACTGGGGTGGCTGGGATCAGAGAGGATCTACTGCGTCTTTCTCCTACAGCGCTGTTTGTAGAGGTCCTGGATGGTTGGCAATTCAGTCCTGGTGATGCGCTGTGCTGATCTGACCACCCTTTCCAATCAATGATGCATATTATGTGCATATGTATACAATGATGTATATGTATACAATGATAAACGCTCACTGGTGATCGATGTCATACTCCCTGTTTTTGTCAAAAACCAGTCCAAGAATTCAGTATGGGGGGCAGTAAGGGATATCAGAGAGATAAAAAGATACATAAACAGTCAAAAAAAATAGACAGACTATACTAGTAAAAAAATATCAGAACCTAATTTAACCTATGGAAAACAAATTCAGGGCATGGGCAAAATGATGAGAACATTTAGAGGACAAAACCGCTTGTTTGCATTGGTCCATGTACTTGCTGAAAAAAAGCCTGTGATTTTAGGGGGTTAAATTCACAATTATACAAGAATCTACACAACTAAATCGTAACAGGTGTACTGGCAATAGAAGTCAATTTTGAAAATGCTTAAATAGGTCAAATTTGAATAAAATAACTGGAAAAGGATTTGTGTTAAATAAATTGATCTTAAGAGTCATGCCAATCATACACAGTGGCAAACACCTCAAAACTATGCCCTCATAATGACCACATAATTCAACTACAGATGCATTTCCACAAGAAAATGTGAAGTGTGGTTGCACCTCTTAAGCAATTCCCAGGTGGTTGCTATGGTATCTCTGATGGTTACTAAGGTGTTGCTAGCTATGGTGTTCAAAATAGTTGCTAGGGTGTTTACTACAGTTTCTCAGACAAGGTTGAATGTCTAAAGTGTCAGGAATCTTATGCAGGCCCTTCTTACTGTGAAAAGACAGCCCTAACCTCTGTGCCACTCTGATCCCTACTAGGGTTCAGAACGGATGTCAGAAATTGGTGCTAATATCTCAAAAGGGTAAAATAAGAACAGAACACGATCACACTGAAAAGTCTGAGTCTTAATAAATAAATCTAATAATCTGTGACCCAGACTCAAAGAAAATAATGCACTGTAAGCTTCATAAAGATATAAACTATGGAAAGGCTTTTGTTTGCAAAGGTCTTATCAAAACCATCATACAAACATGAACATCCTGGTGTAGTGGTAATGTGGAAAGTAGTGATATGATCTGATGAATGCTGCATTCACCTGGATTTAGATTTGGAGAAAACCAAAGCATGTCTTTAACCCATAGTGTTTGTGGTCAATTGTTAAACAGGATGTTGGATCCATAATTACTGTCAGTCAATTAACTCCAACAGTAGATCAGCATGGTTGAGTAACAGCCAGGGAGTGTGATGTAATTTTACGGGTCAGACAGACAATATTCGCATCCTCTGTCAGGTTTTGGAAGGCCTGTGTCCAGCACAGTTTGATCATTTCCCTTCACAACTACCAGGCTAAGTGGGTATTTTGAGTAGGGAAAGAGTCAAGCTGTGCAATGAACATCAGGAGCAGCACCAAGACCTTTTTTAGTCTGCAGTTCAGATGGTAAAGCAGATTTCTTCCATTCTTTTGTTCTTGAAGTGTCCCACAATGCACAATTTAACATTTCAAAAAAGCTGATCTCTGGACAAAGGATGGCCCTACTTCTTATTGACCATGTGACAGGAAAACAACGTTAGACATGAAGCCCCAACACCTGTCCAGGTAAGATACTAACCATCGCCAGAAGGAGTGTCAGCCTGCCCTCTGCAGGTTGCTACGTGCCATGGCGGCCTCAAACTTCACATGCATATTTGTTTTGCAACGTCATTTTTTTGTACTACAGTGATTTGCACAACGCGTTACCATAAGGAATAGTTTTATATTTGTTTCTGTATAGAGCAGAATGCTGATGTATAAATTGTTTCAACTTGAAACCTATTCGTTGCTTTAAGTACTACCGTGTCTGTCTTTAATGACCGTCTGTTGTGGAAGAAATACTGGAAAAGTATGTTTTGACTTATTTCAGTAAGACTTCTTCAGTTGACATCACGGGCTAAGAGACTTCATATGATTAATTTTCTTCTTATTGTTGATGCGTAAAACAAAGTACCAGGCTGACGTCAATATCAGCAGCTGTCCCCAAAGCCACGTGGGTTATCGGTTCTCTAACAAAATTAGTGAAGTGACCTTAACGTTTTTTGCTTTGACTAGTGTGATACAATTCTGTGGGACAAAATAAATCTAAAGTCAACATTTCTTGACTTTAGTGTATGAAGCTAAGCATTATTTACTAACATTCGATTCACAGGCAATCAGTGCAGAAGATAAAGGACAATACAGAGTTTAAAGTAGTGTGGTTTATTAAGCAGTGTGCAGCTTCATTTCACCACTGATATGAACAGAGCAATTATAAGAGATTACAAAGTAGTGTCACCAACCCTCCTCCAGGAGATAAACTCTCCTACCATGTTTAGCTCCAACCTGCGTCTAAGATGCCCCCATCCCCCTCACTTAGTGCTCCAGTCAGGGACTTATGAAGAAGCTCATTAGCCAGAGCTGGTGTTGCAGACTGTGGCTTTAACTAGACTTCTCAGGAAGGTAGATCTACAGGACTAGGGTTGGTGACCACCGTTAAAGAGTTTAAGTATCCTAAAAGTATACAAACGTATACTCTCACAAGTATTACATTTGTGTCATTTATCAAACAGTACTGGCTCATCTGACAATGCAGTGTGTAATGTGACATGTAACATTAGAAACTAGCATATTAATGTGGATTGGTGTAGTAAATAACACTCAGTATATAGTCCAAGTACCATAACCATTTGTCATGAATCATTTACAGAGCTGAAAAAGTTCTTGCCCTGATTCTGTATTTTTCTTCCTTGTTTATTTCAGATGCTCTATGCACAATGTCACATGACACAGAAAGCATGAATACAGAACAGTTTCTTTTACTATTGTCACAGTACTGTATGCATTAGCTTTTTTTAGAGGGGAAAAAAAAAATACTGAAGTGTAGCATTTGCTGGTTAAGACCTGATCCCTATCTAGTGGATATTAGCTACAGCCACTGAAATGCGTAAGGAAATGCATTACACAGGCTATACAGGACATTTACTGGTACCGCAGAAGAATTTCTGCTGTGTTTCTAGAGAACAAATCAAAACCAAATCAGATCAAAATCTTGAGTTATACCAATCATGGCCTACTAGAATGGAATTTCTGAAAATGACATCACTGATCATAGAGCTTGTTCAAAGATGTCCCATAAGCACATTTTTCTTACCTAAAATTATATAAACGTGAAATCCAGCTTCCATTTTAGACACCATTCAAACAGAGCCATTCATGGTAGAAGATCTTAGTAAAGTGTCTTTATAGGTGGGTTGTTACAAAACACTGCATAGGCAAGACAAACTGCTATAAGAGTGCTTTACAAATTAACTACATTCACCACAAACCTTGTCATTTTATTAGAATACCTTGTTCCTATTTAAACTGGGCCATTTGCCATATAGTTGTATTTTACACTTACCGTATCCTCCAACAGCAGAGAGCAGGCCACCAGAAGACCACGACTGACCATTTTTTGGGTGGTGGATCAACGGTGATGTATGTAGTGTATGTCTTGTCAGAGACAGGAGCTTTTCTAAAACAATGTATACACAGACTCACTTTTTCAGACACACCTTTTCCACAAACATTTGTGAATGCCATTTTCCAACAGCTGGTACCCTAGTGGTTAGGGAGTTACCCCTGCGATCAGGAGGTAATGTTTGAATCCTTGAGCAAGGTACCGTCCCTGCATACTGCTCCCCAGGCGCCATGTTCCTGGCTGCTCGACTTGGTGAATAGGTTAAATGCAGGTGAAAAATTGCTGTTCAAACTGTGTGCTGTGGTCACCCTCCCTAATCCTTCATCAGTAATCAGTTTCTGACCACAGGACACTGCTGACTGGATTGTTTGGTTGACTGGTTGTTTTTTAACCCAGCAGTGGCACTGAAGTGTTTAAAAATGTCAAAAACAAAGCTGTGTCTGACACTTAAACCAGCATTATGCACACAACTGTGTAACTGCACTATATGGACAAAAGTATTGGGAAACACCTGTTTAAGGTTTTGGCTAGGTTCCTTACTTCCAGTGAAGGGCAATCGTAATGCTTCCATATACCAAGACATTTCAGACACCACTACATTTCCAACACTATGGAGAAGAACCTTTTCTATTCCAGCAAGACTGTGCCCCAGTACACAAAGCAAGGTGCATAAAGACATGGCTGCATGAGTTCAGTGTGGAAGATCTCGACTAGCCCACACAGAACTCTGAACCCTATCCAACACCTCAAATGCTCTACAGAAAAAACGGGCACAAATTCCCCACAGATGGTCCTCCATTCTTCCTATACTGTGCACGACATTTTGGAACCACTAAATACAATTGATTTTCACATCTATCAGGCTGTGCCCATTCAGGAATGAGATGCAGGAGCAGACTGACATACTTGTTCTTCTCTCTTATTTCACAAACTCAAAAAAAAAGCCACGAGGGTCCAATCACCGAACAAAAACACCTTCATAAAGCATGATGGGGAATCCACAACTGTAACAGAGACAAAAACAGGCTATTTATACAAAAGCAAAACTCAAAACACATGGAAATCATTGGTCTCATCCCTGGCAGCTGAGACTGCTCATTGAGTCCATCTGCCAGGGATGAGACCACACCCCCAGCCAACATACAGCCCTTTTTATTCACATAGGCAGCAGCGGCCTCTAGTGGCTGCTGACTGGGGATGTTACATTGATGATATTTTACCACTTTTGAACTGTATTGGAGTGTAAATCATGCAATTTGTTTACTGATAAGGCAAATAGGCCTATGCTTCATAATAAAGCTGTTTGAGAGAGAGTGTAAAGCTGATTCAAAGCAGAGGAGCTTCTGTTAAGAACCAAATATGTAGTTAAAAGTTCACTGTAACACAAGTAGAAGTGGTTTGATGTCTCAATAAAAAGGGAAACAACAATATAGTCAAATACACAATTATCGTTAAGTAATTTAAGGTATTATAAATATTAATAAATAATCAGTATTAATAATTAAAAGTGTTATAAGCACCAAGGGCCCCACAGTGGCGCAGTGGGTAGCACTGTTGCCTCACACCTCCTAGGTTGGGGATTTGAATCCAGGTCCTGGCCTTGTGTGTGTGTGTAGTTTGCATGTTCTCCTCGTGGTGGCTTGGGTTTCATCCAGGGTTTCCGGTTTCACCCAAAGACCAAAGCCATACATGTAGGGTGAAATGGGGATTCTAAATGGACTGTGAATGAATGGTGTATGTGTGCCCTGTGGTGGGCTGGGAGCCCATGCAGGGTAAGTCCCTTCCTCATGCCTGTAGACCCCGTGATTGGCTCCAGGTGCCCGCAACCCTGGTAAAGAATAAGTGGTTACAGAAAATGAATGAAAAAAGCACCAAGATGATGTGCTTGTTTTGTTCCCCCACATTAGGGCTGCATCTCAGATGGCACAATGCACTACGTAAGATGCACTACGTAAGAACTAAAATTTTGGCCCTTGCATCCAACAAAGAGGTGTTTGCACACAGTTTGTGCACACTTCTATATTGGGTAAAACGTAAAATATCCTTTACTTTTTATCATGCAGTTTTACAACGTATCATCTTGTAAATAATTTAAAAATCAAAACATATAATGTTATTCATGAAAGATCAGTTCAGCCTGCTCAGCCTGTTAACTAGCAGATCACCTATTAGCTTGTTAGCTGACTTATCAGTCTAGTTTTAGTCATAAATGATCCGGAAAAAAAAGAGACCTGTGATGATTCCACAGTGGTTATGTAGACCTGGTACACTGATACAGAATCGATTTGTTGTGAGGTGGTCGAAGGTGTGCATATATTTTGAGTATTTTGCAACTTCTAACTTGCTTTTTTGGATTGGAGCTTGTTTTTTACTGTTCAGAAATGTACTTTTTTGTACAATACATACAATACAAGTAGTAGTATCTGTAAACAGTATACAATAGTGCATGCTCTTAGAAACCAAAAGGTAAACAGTTTCTATTTTGTGTACAAAGTGGAATCCTTTTACACTCCATTTTTTGGCCAAATATTTGTAGTTCACAGATTAATGTATAATGGGCCTGTTACCCAGTCATCTATCAAACAAAGTCTTGGATTAAATGACAGTTCTAGTGGATCACGATTAGAAATTCATTTTAGGCTAGGTTAGGACTTGAAAAGCTGGTCCAATAAATATAGAAATAAGTTATGTTGGTACATGCCATCAATAGCTCATTATAATACTATCAAGAATTTCTCAGTTTATCTGTGTGTTTAAGCTTGCCTGTGTTTCATGTTTGATCTTCATAGGAAGGACACAAGTGACCGCACATGTTTAATGGACTTTGATCCTACTTTTTGTGGGAATAAAGTTTTATTGTACTGATATGACACTCACAGGCATGATATTCTAAGGAATGGTCATGGATACGACAGATCCACACTTCAGTACCTCGCACTTCCAACTACATGAAAAAACATAGAATTAAACAATAAATCTACATTTTGAGGGGTTAGCTGAACTCCACTTTAAATATGTATGTGTGTGTATACCTAATATACACACACACATGTAGGGGATGGTGGTGGCCTAGTGGTAGGGTACTTGCCTCTAGACCAAGAAGTCATGGGTTTGAATCCTACCTTCAGTACACCACCACTGGGTTCCTAAGCAAGACCCTTAACCCCAAGTTGCTCCAGGGAGACTGTCCCCTGTAGTTAGGGAATGGAAATGGCTTTGGATAAAAGCATCTGCTAAATGCTGTAAATGTTTAAACACACCTGTAAATACAGAATAAACACAAAGAGGGTGTGCTTTATGTTACCAGCTTTAAAGTCAGTGTGTGCCTGAGCTCCGTTAGGACCCCCGTTCTTAGACAAGCTCTCCTTTCATTTCTTTAAGCTCTTCAGGAAGAGTTCTCCAGGCTTCTTGAAGGATGTTCCAAAGCTCTTCTCTGGTCGTCCAGATCCACTCCGCTTCATTAATGTGGAGATCTGGGCTTTGGTGAGCCGATCCATGGCTGTTAGAGTTCCATCCTGTTTTTTCTGTCGAGGTGCTTTGACTGTATTCGCAGTGAGTTTGGGTTTGTGTTTTTCAAGCTAAATTTGAATGAATCAGATGCTTTGTGATAAAATATCCAGGGCGTGTGTGTGTGTGTGTGTGTGTGTGTGTGTGTGTGTGTGTGTGTGTGTGTACTATGTCCAAACAGAGCTATCAATTTTTAAAGATCCACCTACAGACACTTGTCTGCAGTGTTATCTGTGCAGACCCGCCCATGCTGAGTCTGTTCAGGATCTGTGGCCTCCCTTGTTTAATATTGACTCTGGTTCATTGCTGCCCTTAAATCCACTCACTCATCCAGCGCTCCTAATGACGTTTATGCCTCCAGAGGCTGTTCTAGTTTTGGTCTCGTCGTGCAGTAATGTGTCACTGTGTCACTGAAGTGAGTAGAGAAATGTAGAGTTGTGTGCAAAAGTTTGTGTTCTGAAGTAAATAAACACACCGTTTCAAGGTCAGTTTATATTTAATACCTGCTTGTGCCTCAAGTCATGATTTTTCATAACTGCATGTTAGAATGTTTATAAATTCATTCACAGACAAAAACAGCAGCACTGAAGTTAGTAAAGGAAAATATGACTGTAATTATTCTGAGTATGATTGATTATGATTATGATTATGATCACGATTATGATCGTGGATAAGAATATGAACATGAATATAGTTATGATTATGATTATGCTTATGATTATGATTAGGATTGTGAATGTCAATGTGATCACAATTATGGTTGTGATTGTGATCATGATGATGATGATGATGATGATGATGATGATGATGATAATTATGATGATGATTATAATTATGATGATGATCATGATTGTGATGATGATGATGATTGTGATGATGATTATAATTGTGATGATAATGATATTATTATTATTATTATTATCACTATTATTATTAATTTTATTACAAATAGTCTGTATTGTATCTCATTAGGGATCATTTATTTGAATGAATTACAATGTGAACGAATTAAAATAATTTATTATGATTATTATTGTCATTAAGGATCATTTATTTGTGCTATTTGTGTTTATATTATTTCTATTAATTTAAATGTGACTGTGTTAAAAAGTTATTATTACTATTAGTAGTATATCTAATTAAGGATATTTCATTTATATAAAATTGACTACTTTATTTAATTTCCCACTTGTGGCACTAATAAAGGTTTATCTTATCTTATCTTATCTCTTATCTTAAATTATTATAATTAGCAGTAGTAGTAGTATGTCAAGGATCAATTATTTGTATGAATATTAATTATAATGTTTTAAATAGTAAGAAGGATAATTAATAACAATCTAAATTGTTATTAGTTATTAGTAGTTGTTAGTAGTTATTAGGAGTAGATCTTTAATGATTATTTATTTATATAAAATTTAGTTTTGATGTATTATTATTATAGAATATATTATTATTCTTAGTACTAGTAGTGGTAGTGGTAAATGTTTTTAAGGACCATTTATGTGTGATAATATAAATTAGATTGTTTTAAATAATAAAAATAGAAAGAGAGACGATTATTATTAATAATAATCTGAAAGATTAATCATAGTGATTCTTGTTCCCACCGCTGGGTGGCGAAAATAAGGAAAGAGGATCTACGGCGAGCCGCGGGGGACACGCAGAGCTGTGAGGGAGAATGGCTGCTCACTTAAAAAAACGAGTTTATGAGGAATTCTCTAAAGTCGTTCAGGTAAAACACACGCCAGAATATCCAGAAATAAAACAAACCTCTAATCTACCAGAAACATCCACTCTTTTCCTGCAGAAACTCCTCAGCTGCCGGCCTGGTGCTGCGGCTAGCTAACAGGCTAAAGCTAACCCCTCCGTCAGAGTGGATCAGTTACAGACCAACAGATCATTAAAGTCTCTTTTCTCTCGTTTTTCAAATGATTTTGGTCTAATTAAGTACTTTATACCTCTAAATCATTATTTCGAGCTTAGGGAAAATACAAGGACAATTACTTTACAGTATATTTGTATATGTAAACACAAGCTTCAGAATCAGAAAACTGAATTGATCCTGGAGGAAAATCAACACCTATAAATATTCTGTGCTGAACACACTATACTATAAAATACTCGGTGCTAAACACCTTATACTATACTTATACTATAATTATACTATAAATTGCTCTGTACTAAATACACTATACTATAAAATACACTATACTATAAAATACTCTGTACTAAATACACTATACTATAAAATACTCTGTCAAATACACTATACTATAAACAAACTCTGTACTAAATGCACTACACTATGAAATACTCTGTACCAAATACACTATACTATATACACAAAATTCTGTGATCAGTAAGAGAGGTGGATATAAACACTATAGATTAATAGTATTATTAACACAGATGGTGGTCTGGAGTTGTTCTCTATCCTGAGTCTTTTATTATGTGTAATAGAGACATAAGTAGTGATATTGCTCACAAGAATATTGCACATAGTAACTATACACAGGAAGAGGTTGTGTGTAATGATAATGATTTAGCACAATAAGAAATTGCAGATCTGAGCCTTGTTTACACCCTAAAACAAGCTGCTCTATTAAAAACTAAAGAAAAATATTAAAAGTGTGAAATTACATCACAATATAGATTATATATCAGACAATATATTGTGCAGCCCTGTCAGAAAGTCTCTCAGACAGACTTCAGGTTGGTGAACAGGCCACTCACAGTACTGTTCATACTCACAGTAACGTGTTTCTGATCTCATGTATTTATTACTTTTGTTTTTCTTACTTCCTACTATTTTCATCCTTAATATTTTTATTCTATTCCCTATAGCAGTTTCCTCCGGGATCAGTAAAGTTTTCTGATTCTGTAAAGTTCATTGAATGACCCTGAAGTATATTAATGGATTAAATAATTAAACTTGACTTATTTTCCGTATATGGACTGTATGGATGGGGGGAGTAAGTGTACCATTTGAAGCAATATTTACTTTGAGCCTTTTTAATTCCAGAAAAATGACACTGTGGGAACTTTAATATCTTGAAAAGCATCACAATCGCAATATGTAACAGTAAAATCGCAATAGTGATATTTTCTCCATATCGTGCAGCTAATTTATTTATTTATTTACAAATGCATTCTTTTTCTAACTAAATAAAAGTTACAGGGCAAAATTATACAACGTATCACAATGAAATACAGGGATATATAAGACTGTGCAGACATGCATTCTGTATTAAGACTCGATTTAATAGGTACTTTATATAACAGTGCAGTATCTGACCAAAGAAATGACTCTCTGAGAATCTGAACCCTTACAGATTTGATTTTGTTTCGATTTTGTTTCCAGCAACAGCCCCTTGAGGAGGTTCCAGCCAAGAAGCTTCGACTGACCAAGCCCAGCAAGTCCGCAGCGCTCCACATTGACCTGTGCAAAGCCACCAACCCCACAGACGCCCTGCAATATCTTCTCAGCTTTGCTCGCAAGCCGGTGGAGGCGGAGAGCGTCGAGGGTGTCGTTCGCATCCTTCTTGAGCACTATTATAAGGTGGGAATTGTGATTAATACACAGATTTCATACGTTCATTCTTGTTAATTTGACACGTGTCTTATAATTTATGTGTTGTTGAACAGGAGGCAGATAACTCAGTCAGGTTGAAGATCGCTTCACTGCTCGGCTTGCTGTCCAAAACGCCTGGTTTCACACCTGACTGCATTGTGGACGATGTCATAAACACCCTAAATAATGATAGTGAGTTATTCTGATAGACAAATATATATATATTAAATAGATAAACACTCTGGTAATCATGAAAGAAATGGCAACAAAAACTAGACTGCATTTCTGCAAAAAAATATTAAGTGTGATTGTGTAGTTCGTATTAAATCAGTGATTGGAGATTCCAAACATTGGTTTTCTGCACAACAAAATATTCTGCTCACAGCAGGGTCTCGAACAAGCGTCTTTTCTGACTTTTTTTATTCAGCGCGCTCTAACAAATAGTGATACACGTGTTTTTTTACAACTGACCTGAGCTTTAGTGTCTTGAGTCTGCTGTGTGTTTTGCTTCGTAAGACTGAATTGTTGCTCCATATTTTGTTGGCTTTCGGCCAACATAGCCAAGATGTCACAGACACACTCTCCGCTACACACTTTCGAGGCGACTCGTCCCTCCACTCTATCTATCTATCTATCTATCTATCTATCTCTATATATATATATATATATATATATATATATACTTACAGTAGCTCCACATTGCTCCCGCTTCCTCAGCATCTAAGTCTGAAGTGTAGTTAGTAATTTATTTATGTTCTCCAATTAGGAGATATAAGCTATTAGGGGATATAAGCACATTAAAATCTGCATCCCCACAATAAATAATGCCAAATAATTATGTTTGTGTTACTTTATGATGATTATGGAAGGATATTTCTGTAGCTGGTATCCCTCAAACCATCTGAAATGAGTTTGCATTGTTCTAATTGTAGAGTCAAGCCAGGTCCTGGCACAGCTGTTGGACACCCTGCTGGTCATCGGCACGCAGCTCCCCGAGAACACAGCAGTCACTCAAAGGCTCATCGAGGTGGCGTGCAAGGTATCTTTTCAGTTCCCTGAAGTTGAATTTTAATTTTAATACCTTTTAGCTGAACATGCACTACCAGTCAAAAGTTTGGACACACCGTCTCGCTCAATGTTTTTTCTTTGCTTTTATTATTTTCTACATTGTAGATTAATATTGAAAACAAACAAAATGATGAAGGAGCACATGGAACTATGCAGTGAACAAAAAACAGAATATGTTGTGTAATAAGGTAATGATGGACTGTTTTTTTTTTTTTTTTTACTTAGTTAAGTGGTTCTTGCCATAATGTGCAGTAGAACCGTAGTGGAATCGGATCATTAACTGTGTACCGACCCGACCGTCACAACTGATGATCCCAAACACATTAAGAAGGAGAGAAACTCCACTAATGAACT
>JBBJLS010003838.1:0-16452 GCA_037577275.1 Bryconaethiops microstoma
AGGACAGACTGGTTCTCCCTATCTGTAAGATAAATTTACAGTCATCACTCACATTCTATATATATTTTTTCAGAACAACTCAGTCTGTTTATAGGTTCTGTCTTACCAGTAAGCATGAATTGATAGGCGTTGTCAGAGACAGAGAAGATGTGAGGTGGGGCCTCCATGCGCTTTTTGCCTCTGTAGGCAGCCACCACTTCTGCATCGTACACTGGGAGCCACTTGTAGGGGTTCACAGTAGCACAGAAAAGTCCAGAGTAGGTCTGAAGCAGATATTAATAGACACTGTTAGGGTTATCCTAACGCATACTTTTATTTGAACCTATGCAGCCATACTATTTCTTAACTCACGTAGATCATCCATGCTGCATAACGCTCTTTGAGGTTATACAGCACAGAGGCTTCATTGAGATGGGTCATCATGGCCATGTCCTCAATCTTGTCAAACTTTGGAGGATTCATGGGGCTGACGTCATCCTCCTTAACAGTTCTCTCCTAATACAGAATGAGATCATGTATGTTTAGTTTAGATAGATGTTAGACAGCCCGGGTAAGATCAGGTATATTTCAGCAGTAGAGCTCACCTCCTTGCTCTCCAGAAGTTCAACAGTGACTTTGCCACCATCTCTGCTCTTGATTGTAGCCTTAAGATAAAGCTCGTTTTGATCAACTACATAGCAAGCGGACTTTGCATCAAAGGGCTTGTTTTGAGCCTCAATTCTCTCCTTCTCAGGCTTACGGAGGTATATGGCAGCTTTGCCATAAACGGCCATCTCCGCGTCCGTACTCATGGTGGCAGCTTACTGAATAGAATAAGAGAAATAAAATTAATTCATTCTATGTAGATCTTAGTTTATTTTACTGCTAAAGTATGGTAGAATTTTTCTATACTATGCTGAAAATACATTTTAAAAACTACAAATATTCTGTATTAAATAGTCATCTCAGTGTTGTGAACACTACTGTAGTTTTGTTTCATCACCATGTACGTAAATGAAAATAATACTGAATGTTTTGAAGCTACCTTTACAATTTACAATTAAAAATTACCTTCACAATTTAAAATTCAATTAATATTAGTAATTAATTAGTGGTAATTAAATGGTTACAATAACATGTTTCATAAAAGAAATCAAATATATCTCACGTTTTGTTTCTCGCCTGCGACCAGATGAAAATTCCACACCCCTTGAAATAATAACACAGAATTACATTCAGTTACTTTGAGTTCAAATGTATCATCTAACAATTAAGCAGCAAGAGCTATCAGTCACACATAGTATACCCTCTTACCTCTGGCAAGAACCTCCCTGGTCTCCTCTGCATACTTTGCACCTCCTCTCGGGCTTATATTGGGTTCAGATTGCACACTAAGCAGAATCCATTAAAGGCAAGCCCCTTTCCATTTGTTTTGGTCTTAACCATCCAAAGCGAAACCTGAATGACAGCCTTTCTGGATCCAAAGTGAATCTGGTTAAATTAACAAATGTGTATTTCAGCTACAGAATGTATTCTGTTTTTTGTGTGTCTTGTTTATCTACCTGTGTCAGTTTACTTTATGTGTTTTGTAAATGTGCAGAGACCATCAGAAAGCAAACTCCAATCATGCAACAAATCTTTTTTTTTCTTTGATAATGAACATGTACATCACACTTCATATGTTTCAGTTATTGCAGTAATTCCAGGTACTAATGTTTTCTATTAATGCAAGACAGATTTAACATACAAAAATATTCTGGAAGAAATGTTACTAAATGCTCTTCATTTACTAAATGTTCCTTACTTCATATATTGGTTACTAATTTATTTCAATTCTATTAATAACTTGCTCAACTTGCCTCCTTCTAGTGACATTCTTGGTGACAAAATTTCTCGGTGACAAAATTTTGTGTCTCAGAGTAGTTCTTATATGTGGTTTCTAGCAAATATTATTTTCCCTATTTAAACCCCAAAGATTAGATGTAAAGATCCCTTTAACTTCTTCGTATTCACTGTTCATTTTTTACATTACTTTGCATTATAGATAAGGGTTACAACTCAATGCTTTTCATTTTCATGGTTATATTCATTATACAGTGTATTATGTCATTTTCTTCTGCTGAATTATACTTTGATTTTTCTTTTAAAATATGCATGACTAAATGTGAAATATATTTATAAACTGTAGTTTTGTATAGTCCCCGATATTTTATTATGTGTCTGTATATGTGTGTGTGAACGGATATCAGTACAGGTGTGAAATTCACTCGTTCGTTCATTCAAGGTTTGATTGACCCAGCCTCAATTTACTCTGCTTTGCCTTTGAAAACAAACTTGAAAACTTGCATTTTTACAGATACCTTTGTTTTGCCATTAAATAGGTTTTGTGTATGTTTATTTTCTTTTTGTGAGTCATTATTATGCTCTTATGCAACCAGCATAATGACTCAAGCAACTTGGCTCTTTGGTCTAAGCTTATAAACCTTAAGCTCGTAATATTATTAAATTAATCATTTCTGTAGCAGAGACTCAAACCCTTCCCAGCATGAATAAAAGTTTATGAAACACCACACTACAAATTTTAAAACCTTAGACACATTCTGGAAGTGTGTAGTGGTTTCAATAATTGTTTGGTATGACAGGTTTAGTCCAGTTAAAGACAGAAAAAGCTCCCTAAAGCTGGAGGAAGAAACCTTGAGAGTAGGGATGAGTATTGGCAAGTACCTTACGATACAATACATATCACGATGCTTGCGTCATGATACAATTATATCATGATATATTACGATACAATACATATTGCGATATATCACAATATTCTACAGTTCATTGAAAATTTAAAAACAGCTTAAATGCAAGTTGCTGTGTACTATTTGGCTGGTCTTAATGAATCACATAACATTAAACTTTCAGCCAAAACAACATAACTCAGAATTGAATTTTAACTTTTTTGTCTTTGCATTGTAACACACTGAACTAGTGGACACCAAAAATGTTAAGATAAAGTGCCTGTGATTGAAAATATGTAGGAGGAAAAACACTGTGCATATTAACTGTTCTTATAAATAAAATAATAGTCAGTATGATGTTAATAAACTGTAAACATACTGTAATCCAACTCAAATGTTACTTGCATGTGTCTACTATACCAGTCACTATACCAGAGTAGGGAGGATCCACCGGTGGGGCACAAGAGACCTGTGCAAAAGTCATACAGAACTGATGTTTAACATTGGAGTCGTTTTCACTTGCTTAACAAAGAATTCTCCTAAGTTACGTTAGCAAATGACATATGCTCTTTTGGTGGGATATTAAAATGTTACATTACTTTTGTCCAAAAAAGGCAAAAGTATTGGGACAAATGCTCTTTTATAATGACAGTCAAATGCCTCAATACTTTTGTCCATACTGGGACAAATGCTTTTTTAGTGGGATATTCAAACGTCTCAATGTTTTTGTCCATACTGGGACAAAAGCGCAAACTAAAGAAGCAATTTTGCAAAAAATGAGGCTCAAATGAGGCTAATATGGCTAAAGTGGCTAAAGTGAGGCTAAAACTGATCTAAAGGCTAAATTGAGGCTAAAACAGAGCTAAAGGCTAAAATGAGGCTAAACATGCTACATATGTCACAATTACTGGCACCATAATAAATTTAAATCAAAGATATGCAAATTATGTATGAACCCATATACTTGGGTTAAAAGTTTAGGAACTTTTAAGCATTCAGGGTATATAACTGAGGTGGCACAGGGCCCACATTCCTTGGTCATCCAACATCATAAGAAAGATTCAAGAGCATTTCACTGCAGTAGGCGAAAGTGCATTAACTTGCACAAATGAGGGGATGTATACAAAGAACTAGCTGATCTACTCAGCTGTTCAATCAGCATGTCAGGGGTACAGAGGTGATGGGGGACGCTGAAGTTCCGTGGCTGATCCTGAAAGCGGTGAACAGGCTGTCCCTCCCATACGTGGGCTATGCGGTGATGGACTTTATGGTCACTGGAGTGGAGATTCCACCATCCCCACATACTGCACCCCAGACGCTGTGTTCCTGGCTGCCCACTGCTTCACTTGGTGAATGGGTTTAATGCAGTGGAAGAATTGCGTGCTCTTCATACTGTGTGCTGTGGTGTGTTCACGTATGACAGAATGGTCACTTTCACCTGCTGGCGCTGTACATAATTTCAGGCATTGTTGCTTGCATGGAAGTGACAGTTGCACCTGAAAACCGGCAAGCTCGGGGTGGTGGTGGAACAATGATGGACTGGACAGCTGACATTATTTGACTTCGAACTGCGGCATAAGCCGAGACAGGAACACTAGAACATGGATGCTTTGTTGTGACTACCGGGGATGACCTCCATGGTGCAGGTCTTGTCTGTCGATGATTAGGCGGAATGGCAGGGCCAGGATCCAGCAGATCCTGGCAAAGGTAAGCAAGTGGGTGTCATCAGGTGTAGGACCAACCGTAGACGCTGGTAGTGCCCTGTCCTGGGCAGTTTGGTGCTTGCTGGAGGAATGGGAGAAGTTGTTAGTAGATAGGGGATGTTCCTGCACCAGTCGTCGTCGGGGGTTGAGAGTAGTTGGACTGTAGTGGTCCCTGAAAGGGAGTGGCTGTAGGTGTGGGAAAAGTACCATGGGACATGCCAGAGAAAGAAGGATCGTCTTGGCATTGACAGAAATTTTCTATTGACTGGGTGTGCACCATAGTGTGGAGGAGAGGCAGGCCGGCTGCGACGGCTCCCTGGTTGGAAGCAGGGGAAAAGGTGAGTCCTGACCGCTTGTGGGGATAAGTTACCTCTGGGAGGTTCTGGTTGGGCCAACTAGGAGATCTGTAGCCATATGAGCTGGTTGTCATAGACTTGTTCTCAAGGTTTGCTTTCACAGCACCCACAAAAGATTAGACAGCATCAACCATGGTCCCATTGGGGGAGGTGATCCGGTGATATGGCTGCCTGGAGTGACTAGTCTTCAACCAGAGGCCTGCATTGGAGCCTCAGCTCCTTAAGGAGCTCTGTGAAGTATACACCTGTAAAAACATGCATACCTCTCCCTATCATCAACAGGGGAATGGCGCTTGTGAGGTGTAACCAGACCTTGAGGTGTTAACAGACCTTGTTGTGGCAGCTGAGACCTTGTTGGAGCAGCACCCGTCCACCTTCTGGGTCCTGTTTGGATGCAAGCCCCAACTTCCTGTGGACCAGCGATGCGGGACTTGTGACCTGGCCATGGGTGAGGTTGGTTTGGATTGGATCTGAGGACATCAGAGGCGATTGTGAGCAGTGTGCAAGGAGGTAGAGGAAGGCATGGAAAGGTGTTGTTGGGGTGATTTACGTTACAGAGACTCGGGGGAAAGGAGAGCAAGGGGTGGGGGTGGGTGCTGGTGTCAGCCCCCAACCAGTTCCATCTGGCCCCAGAGCATGGCCCTGTCAATAGGTGGAGCAATTCATACTAAACATTATGAAAACTAAAAAAATTCAGAAAATAAAAAGAATAAACCTTACATCATCTGTATTCACTTATTTCCTTGATATATACAACTGCATATTTAACTATCCCCTGCTTCTCTTAAGCTTCCTGGTTCGTATATCATACACTGATCACCATTACTATTACTATTATCAAATAAACTGCCCAGCCAAAAAAAAAGTCAACGCCTGGATTTAACTAAGCAAATAGGTATGAGCCTCCCATTGGATAATTATTCCATGGATGAATATGTTTCAGCTGGCAACAAGTTATTTAACCCAAACTGATGCAGTGAGTAGCTTCTCATTTCTTAAACAACCGTGTTGGAAGACACATCTTGTGGTCGTGGAAAAGATGTTAATCTATTTAAGAATGGTCAAATTATTGGCATGCATCAAGCAAAGAAAACATCTAAGGAGATTGCTGAAACTACTAAAAATGGGTTAAGAACTGTCCAATGCATTATTAAAAACTTGAAGGATAGTGGGGAACCATCATTTTCGACGAAGAAATGTGATCAGAAAAAAATCTTGAATTATCGTGATCAGCAAACACTTAATTGTTTGGTGAAATCAAATCATAGAAAAATAACAGTAGAACTCACAGCTATGTTTAATAGTGAAAGTAAGAGCATTTCCACACACACAATGTGAAGGGAACTCAAGGGTTTGGGACTAAACAGCTGTGTAGCCTTATGAAAACCACTTTTTAGTGAGGCTAATCCTTAAGGCTTCAATTTACAAGGGAGCATAAAGATTGGACTCTGGAGCAGTGGAAGAAGGTCATGTAGTCTGATGTGTCCAGATTTACCCTGTTCCAGAGTGATGGGCTCATCAGGGTAAGAAGAGAGGCGGATGAACTAATGCACCCATCATGACTAGTGCCGACAGTACAAGCCTGTGGGGGCAGTGCTCTTGGTCAGGTCTCGGTTCAGCAACGTTATGTGCCCAAAAAATGAGGTCAGCTGACCACCTGAATAATCTGAACGACCAGGTTTTTTCTCCCCTGATGGCACGGACATATTCCAAGATGACAACGACAGGATTAATCAGGTTCAAACTGTCTAAGAGTGGTTCAGGGAGCATGAGGCGTCATTTTCACACATGGATTGGCCACCACAGAGTCTAGACCTGAACCCCATTAAGAATCTTTGGGATGTGCTGGAGAAGTTTTGGGCAGCGGTCCGACTCTTCCATTATCACTACAAGATCTTGGCAAAAAACTAATGAAACTCTGAACGGAAATAAATGTTGTGACATTGCAGAAGCTTATCAAAACAATGCCACAGCGAATACATGCTGTAATCAAAAATAAAATGCCGGTCCAAAGAAATATTAGAGTGTGACTTTTTTTTTGGCCGGGCAGTGTATAAACTAAAGGAAAATAAGTTTTATTTAATATATTTAGAACAATTAAGTGTGCACTTTCCCTAAATTATAAATGTAATATTTGATCAAATGTTTGTGCACATCTGACATCAACAGCATAACATATGCATCTGGCCATCAGCGCCAATTACAATCCCCAGTTACAATCAAAGGCCGTAATTCAAAGAATATTTGACACAGTAGATAGCAAATAATAGATAGCAAACCAATAAACCAATAATTGACATCACAGTAAGTCATTTAGATTATGTAATTTAAACTAAAATATTATTCTCCACTCACATAGAAGCACACTGACGTTCCTGTAGTGTCTATTTAACATAGAAGGTGTTATGGGCAAACTTAAGCTTTCACTTACAGATTTTAAATTTTAGTTGTTTTACAAGAACAACTAATTTCTGAATCGGGAACTCAAATTATAGATGGTTTGTCCAGCCTTTCACCCAACTTCTTTTTGGACAAGTCCACCATTATCCTTACATACTTTCAGAACTCTAGCAAGTTTTCATTTACGGCGAGGAGCATCCTTTTCTTTGGCCAACCTCTATATTTCATCTGCAAGCATGACCTCACTAAGGATGATGTTGAGAATACTCCTCTCTGTCTACTCCAGAATTGCTCTACAGATATTGTACCCACCTCCTCCTCCTTCTGGCAAATTCTCCTTAACAAATTGACCTGGTGAAAGCAGAAGGATAGAGGATTTCATTGTGAGAAGGTGGTTGAGTGTTAGTAGCTTTGTGGGATCACTGCTGCTGTTTACAATTGACATGGCTTTACAGAAGAAGGTCCTTAGTCAGCCAACATCCAGTCTTCCAACACTCTGGGCAATGACTGAGCACAGCAAATTCTTCTAGATGCTACATGATTTGACTGTTTTTCCAATAAAAAGGCAGCCATCCTATCTTCGTCTACTTCTTTTAGTGCTCTTTCCAGTTCATGATTTGCTCCAACAAAATTGGAACCCTGATCTGATCTTATATGTCTAACCAGTTCTCTGGTGGCTATTGGCTTGTTCCTCATGTGGCACAGCTGTTAAGCATAATACAAGATTATAATATAGGATTAACAGGATAATTACACAGGATAATTAATTTTTTTTTAAAAATTACTGTACCAATAACTGTAGCAAAATGGACTCACTGCATCCCAAGTCTGCCATTTATAGGCCTTGATTTTCAGTTGAGGTTTATCCACTATATCCTGCAATCTATTGAAATTCTTACGTTCTTCAGTCTTAAAGTCATAAACATGTATAATACACAAATATCTTACATCATCAGTACTAATTAAAAAAAGGACTGTTGACCTGTTCCTCTGCATTTCTTGCTTCCTGCACAACATCATTCTGGCTTTGAACAAGGTCAGCCTCAAATGTTTTCTTGCTGTTTAGCTGACTTGTGTTCTATAAAGTTTTATTAATTTCTTAATTTTGCAACATGTTGCAGTCTTAATACCTGAGAGTGTAGCAGTGCAACACGCTCACTGGCATCCACCACCTTGCAGTTTCTTTTTATGTCTGCTCCAGGGTAGCTCTGAGCTTTTCAATCTCAGGCAACATCAGAGTTTTCCTATGCTCCACCATGGCCATCTGTTCCTTCATGCGCTCTTGTCCCCTCAAAGCATTATTAAGGTACAGCTGAGCATCCTAAAAATAGAGAGAGTTTTTTTCCCTAGCTTACTATATACGACTAGAGATATCTGTGGTCTTATTAACTGTTTAAACAGTCAGTGGCAAGTTGTTTCACCTTGAGCTGTCCCTGCACATTCCTCATTTGTTTCTGAGCTTCAGATGCCTGGTGATTGGCATGGCTCAGCTGCATCTCCATCTCAGTGAGATCTCCCTCTGTCTTCTTCTTGATCCTTAGAGAAACATTCCTGCTCCTGACCTCCATAGGGTTTTGCATGTGCTCAGTCACTCTCTGGCTGTTTCTCTTGATCTGCTCCATCTCTAAAAGCTTCCTGTCCATCTCACTTTTGACCTGATTAAGTCCAAGTGGGACACAAACAATCTTGGACTCCTCACGCTCCGGGGTATCTTGTTAAATTATTAATTTCAGTTTTGTCAAACAAACATATCTACAGGCATGAATAAGTATAAAAACTGATATGAAAGATTTGCTCACAAACTCAGTTTACAGAAACAAAATAAAGCCAGCCTTACTTTTAATATTTTCAACGCTTCTACCTTGTTACAATTCAGTAGTCTTGTACATACTTCATCCTCTTCAAGAGCTGCCTGGACCTCAGCTTTTTCAGTCTCCACTATCTTTTTGGCCTTCTTCAGCTCATGAATGCTCTTTCCAGCTGAACCAATTTGTTCATCATTATTGATCTGTTAATGAATATTCCTGTTTTAGATTAAATGAATACATTGTAATTAATTCTTCAAATATGGACATTTACTGAAATAGTTCAATATTTTCACACATCTGTGGCACATCCTTGTTTTTTCTCATGATTGTCTCCAGCTGGTCAAGAGCTTTTTCATAAGAGTTATTTCGGGCCCCCTCCAGCTCTGTCTGACGCTCTACATACTTCTGCTTCCATTCTGCCAGAGCCTTTGCTATATATGCCCATCATAAACAACATTAAAACCACTGAGATGTGAACTGAATAACACTGATTATTTCATTACAGTGGTAACAGTCAATGGGTGGAATATATTATATAGCAAGTGAACAGTCAGTTCTTAAGTTGAAGTGGATGAAATAAAAAAAATTGCTGGATGTAAGCATTGCTGAAAACATTAATACTGGCTATGGTAGAAAGGTGTCAGAACATTCAGTGGGGATGCTTAATGGCAGACTGATCAGGGTGCCCATACAGAGCCTACAATCAGCACTAGACCACAGAGCAACAAAAGAAGATGACATTGTCTAATAAATCCTGTTTCTTTTACCTCATGTGTACAGCCAAGTGTGTAATTTAATTTTTTTTTTTTTTATGTGTCCCTTGAGCTCCTCAGTTTGTTGAGTGAAAGTCTTTTTGCGTCTGGTCTGCTTCAAAAGCAGAACCTCCCTCTCCTCCGGCTGGCAACTAAACTGACCTGTTTCCAGAGATTGTATTTAAGAATGTTTCAGCATTCAATCAGCCTACTACATTATTTTGGAAGCTGTGATAGAGTTACAATTTAAACTCACAATTCAAAACCAGTTTAATTAATGCTGTTTTACAATGATGAGCAATGTAAAAATAAACTTTTAATATAACTTGATTCTGTAACTATTGCTTTTTTAGCTGTGATATCATTAATCCTGCAGATACTGTCATCATTCTCTGTCTTAATTTTGCTCTGTAAATTTGACTTTTTAATTAGCGAATACATAATCCAGCAGCCTCGTGTTGCTGGAGAGATCATCAATCTCTAATTTAGATTCACTCTCTTCTTTCTCAAGCTTCTGCTTGACATGCCTGAGGTTGTCAATTTGTTCTCTAATATCAGGTTAGGAGCCCAGTGGTTTGCTGGAGGTAGGATTCAAACCCATGACCTCTTGGTCCAAAGGCAAGTATCCTAACCACTAGGCCACCACCACCCCGTCAATGCGTAACCCTTCTAGTTCATCTCAATCTGAGCAGTTGCTCCTCCAGCTCCTCAAGCCTTTCACTGATCTCCTCCCAGGCGTTGCCTTTAATGCTTACAACATGAAGAGTTTGGTTCATTTATAAATTATTCATCATACATTTGGCTAAAAAAAGTATTTAATGTAGCATCTAGAATATACTCTTCATCTTTTATATTAATACAATAGACTGGATTCTTAAATCCAGTGATGTTCTGTGTCTTTTTACATCCTGACATTCTTCCATGTACTGAAATAAAAATAGTGCTTTGAATTAACTTGCTTGTACTAATATTCTAATGAGAGCGCTTGAGTGACGTGTCTCAGTCTGTCTTGCGACTAAAACAGAACTCCAGGAGAAATGCAGTGATACGGACACTACATTTGCTGGTCATGTTACATACAGCTGCATTTTGTCCACAGCTCGCTAAAAATATTATTCAGCTTTTATGAGCCAAAAGACCCAACCCCCATACCCCATAATAATAATAAACAAATAATCCATGAAAGAATTCATCATAAAAGTATTTATTTAATAGTGAACTTTTTCCACACAAATATGCTCCATGCTTTTCAATATCGTGGAGCTTCACCTTCAAACACTGGCGTGTTCTTTCTAGTCACAGCTTTATTACAGCAGTTTCAGTACTGTTGCAGAAAAAATATTAGAATTGGAAGGTGTAACTCATGGATCAAATAAAGAGAGTTCTGTCAGTCTAGAAGGGGACAGGACTATATGCTAGTAAGAATAAACTCAAAAGTGTCTTTATTTTTTAATCAAAGACATCATGAAATTGTTACAAGTGAATAGAGCTCTTTCAAATGGTCCTCTCTTGCCTTACCCATTTATTTCTGGTGGCATGCTTTCGGCAAATCCTGAAGGCCTGATTTGAGTCGCTAATTGCCAGGCATCCAGGGGAGAATTTCTATTTTGCGGATTGTAATTATCCACCTCTGCTTAAAGAAGGGAATGTCCTTATTGACTTTACTGCTGTATGTGAAACCGACAATGTACATGTACAGTATGTTTACATAGACCTTTGGACAATTGAAGAAACAACAGAGGCAACATACGGACATTCAGACAGATGAAATAGCTTTTCAGCTCTGGTATGCTTGCTACATTAGTTAGACTTAGACAGTTAGATTTTACACAGAAGGTTTCCCTGAGTCCAACAGAGAGAGAGAGACACATGGACATGTTGACAGTTTTAAGCTGCACATTTTATGGCCGCTGTAAATTCTTGGCTCATACCATACTGGGAAGAGTGAAGCCCCAACAGCGGAAGGCATTCTCACAATTTCACACCCTCCCTTTCCCTGACCGCTCTAGCCATGTAGTGTAACTGGATAAGCATTCGGCTATATTTTTGGCACTTGGACACATGTTCACATTGTGTTCTCTCAGTCAGCAAATTATGTGTTTATTTACTCAGGGGGCTGCTCGCTTAACGACATATTCAGTTACAAATTTGGCTTCCAGTATTACCCTTGGACTGCTGTTGCCCTTGGACTCCAGCACGGCAGGGCGGATGTAAGATTTTTCTGAATCAAGGGCCACATTTTACACTGAGGGGCCAAGTCTATGTCCCACTTCCATGCACAATAATTTTACTTGTCATTTTCTTGCTGTGTCTAAATGGTACCAGCTACCAGCTATAAGGAACCCCTGCCTCTAGTGTAAGGATATACAGCCATGGGAAAAAATAAGACACCACATCATTTTCACCTGGTTATTGCTTTTATAATTTGTGTGAGTGTGTCTGTGTAAAATGTGCATGTCACTATTGTTTTATACACTACTGACCACACTTGATTTAAAATTCCAAACAAAAAAGTGTTTGGAGAAACTTCAAAAAGAATACATATAAATAATTTATTATGTCTTGGAAATGTTAAACTCTACGACATTTACATTATTTTACAACTGCAGCAATTAAAACAGTGATGTTAAGAGCAGAGTGTGTGCATGTGTGACTCTGTTTCATCCCATCAGAAACTGAATCAAGACTGAAGCTGCTGGAATACAGAACATAGAAAAGCTGTTCTACAAACACTACCGCACAAACACCACAACACATATGGAGGCCTTTCTTATTTTATACACAGCTCGCACTGCAAAAGTTCAGAAGAGAATAGACACCTATGCATTTTACACACACACACAAACACACACACACACACACACACACACACACACACGAACACACACAGCCGCAAACTGTACAAACAGTAACCCAAAAAAAGGGAAATACGGTATATCACTTTTTTTTTCCATGGCTGTATTTAGATTGCATTTCTTGCAATCTGGTTGGTAACAAGACTGCAAGATTGCATTTCTTGTCAATGTAGAGGAATGTATGACGAATGCACAGTTCTGTTTTAACAAATATAGATTTCATGTTGTATACAGGATACTGATGGATTAATTAAGGTGATGAACAGAGAGGCATATTTTAGAAAACATAGAGAAATAACATTATATGCCACACAAAGGTGTAAACATAAAACACTGTGTTTTTCTTACTACAAAGCATTCTCAGTGACACTGATATTGCCTTAACGCTGCATTTTCCATTTTCATTAAAGTGAAAGCTAAACCTACTTTAAAAATAAGCTGAATAATCACTGCTTGCTTTGCCAAATTATATTCCATCTGTCTACTCATCAAGGTGAGAGTGAAAGGATATGTGGATCAGTTACCAAAATAGATCCTGGATAAGTATAGGTGTAAAGTAAAACCTACAGCCACGCATCTGACTATCCTGATATGGAATGCAAAAGGTTTGAGAAGGGTCATGTGTCATAATCAGCAGGGCCAGTGCCAAGGCATGCTGCTCACACAAGCATTCCAGTTTTCCATCCAGCTGGTCAGAAGTTATCATCACCAACTTGAGCAGAAGCATCTAAAGAACAAGCGCCTCCATCAGGACAAAACATGAATAACCTGCACTCACACAGTAGGTACAAATGCATTTTTTTTAAACAGAAGCATTCTTACAATCTTTTGGCACTTCTTTGAAAATGTCATTATGTGTCTTTTTAGTGCTTTCAGAATGAAAAGGCTGTCCTGTGAAAAGCAGCTATGCTTCTCTTTGCTAATAGGAGAAAACAACTACCTAAACAAATTACTAGTTTAAATTATATTCATCTGAAAAGCAAAAGGCTTGGAAAGGGTCGAGTTTTCATGCACTGTGTCAGTGCCACAGCATGATCATATTGATAAGGAGCACAAGAGCTGTATTCAAATAGACATATTAATGTATTCATATTCATACATCATTTATTGCTCTTCCATTGATGAGCACAACTGGCTGTGCGGCACAACAACTCTGATGTTCAGAGAAATGTCTTTACACTAAAAACACCGGATATCAACGGATGTTTGACGTTAGAATTCTGTCAAAATTCAATAGGCCTACGGTAAGCTGTGTACATCCCCGAAGGGGATATTATTGGATTTGATGTTGACCATTTCAAAAACTAAGAGAAGAAGCGGCAGCAATTTGCTGTTAAAAGAATAGTAAAAATACATCTGACAAAATCACAGTAACTAGATCGGCAGCAGAATCGTGTTTATTTGCCAAGGAATTTGATTCCAGTCGATGGCGTCTCTCGAGCACAACAATATAAAACCTAGATTCATTTCCACGAGAATAGGTGAAGTGTGATTGAGTGGTTGCTATGAAAACAGTGTTTGGAGACCCAATCATTGATTTTATAGGCAAAAAAAAGGTTTGCTTAAAAAAGCCTCCCACTGGGGATCCAAACCGCACTCTTCTGATTTACGAGGCCAGCCTCGTACCACTGCACATTTACGGGTAAGGGCAACTGAAAGCACACATCTTTCATGGGTTGATTGTTTTTAATTAAACTACAACAAACAGTGGCACGTCTCGTTTTCCATAACTGAACTGCACTCGGCGTCTCACGTGTTTCCCCTCATACAAATCGCTAGGTGGATAAGTGGAGGGGTTCCGGCACCCGTGTGTGTGTATGTGTGTATATATATATATATATGTATATACACATACACACACACACACACACACACACATACATACATACATACAGTTAACTCCCGAAATTTGCAGGTGTTACGTTCCAAGAGCACCGGCAAATTGTGAAAAACTTCGAATTTGTGATGTGGAAAAAATGCCTAAAAAGAGTACTCCCTGGACGATCAAGTCTTTGCCCGTGCGCACCCCAGTTTCCCACCAACAACAACCGAGACTTTGCATGTGAGCACCCATCTAGACCTGGCTCCAACTTCACGCCCTCACGGCCCGAGATATGTAATAAAATTGGTTATTTTTGAAAGACCCTTGTAAAATGATTAATGCCACAGCAAACAGCTAACCCTATCCCTTTCTGTCAGTTCCCAGTTTAGCTAAACTTGCTTGCACATGTAATCTCTCGCCTTTACAGTACATTACAGTTATAATATACTAATCTAACGTATTATATTATGCAAGGAAAGCTGAGAGGTTTACAAACAAGGCTAGCCTAGCGAGCTAGCAAAGATGGCTACTTGATTTCAAAACAATCAAACAGCTCTAGGGGGCCTATTGAAACATTCGAATTAAATATATTTTTGGTCACTAACGTGCTGAAATAACGTTATTATATTAAAATATAAACTACGTATAGGAATAACTATGTTTCCCTATCAAGATTTCATTAGCCTCCAACATCTCAAAGTGGTAGAATATAAGCATGCAACACTGTCTCAGAGTGCATGCAGGATCCTTTCTGACACAAAGTTTAGTCGGTGATACCCATCTGAAAAAGGTTTCGTGAAAATGCCACATATAGGGTTGAAAACTACTTGGTATTGTTCAGTAGATCAGTAGCATACCCAAATAGATTTTTTAAAAATCTAAAATTTAATTAGGTACAATTTACAACAGTCCAAATCATTTTTACAGTGTACAGGGGTGTTTCAAATGCACTTTCTTTGTGTTCTCTAGACAGCACCAAAAAATGTACAGTTATATTTTACATGGAAATGCTGCAGAATTTATGTTGATATCTGTTACAAAATTAGTAAAATATATTTTTCTTAATCATTTAACACTAAAATGCATGAAAAAATTATATATTGCCATGACAAAAGACAAAAAAATCCAGAGGATAAGAAGAACAAAACGAAGAGAAACATTCTAGATAGCTCCATGCTGGAAACTTTTCTGATGCGGGACCGCATCTGCAAGAGGTCTGTCACAGGGCAGCAGCCAATATATGGTTGCTTTGTGTTCTCTCATAGTTCTAAAAATGTATACAGTTATATTTTATATATAATTTTTGTTGCATTTACGTTAATAATTGTTACAAAATTAGTGGAAAATTAATTATGATCAATTAATCACAAAACCAATAAGGCGTTACTTTCAGCACCCGGCCATTCTGGCCACAGGTGCTCTGGAGAATGAAGACAACAACGCGCAGCTTGGCCCAGTAAATGGAAAGTTTACGTTTAAAAAACGGCCAGATGGAAAGGTATCATTCTCTGCAATTCATGAAATAAGGAATTTTTGTATCATCAGAGTACATCACGTGTAAAATATCACCTGAAGGCAAAGCGTTTAAGAGCGAACCCGGCGGTCCATGTCAGAACAGCCCTATCCCAGGCTTGATGAGATGCCTTGTATGCATGGACACCGGAACCATTATATTAGGAGGCGACTCTTAAAAAGCGATTTGTATGAGTGAATCATGCAGATGCCACATGCAGTAAGCAGCACGCAAATTAGATTAGATTAATTAATCAGAGAGCTTGAAAATTAATTAGATTCCTTTTTTAATCGCTTGACACCCCTACAAATGAGTAAATTATGTTTTTCTTAATAATTTAGCACTAAAATGCATGAAAAATTATATATCGCCACGAAAAAAGCAAAAATAAAATGCGGTGGATATTTGCAGTAGGGGTGGTGGTGGCCTAGTGGTAGGATACTTGCCTCTGGACCAAGAGGTTCGAATCCTACCTCCAGCACCACCACTGGGTTCCTGAGCAAGACCCTTAACCCCAAGTTGCTCCAGGGAGACT
>JBBJLS010003874.1:0-16448 GCA_037577275.1 Bryconaethiops microstoma
CTCCCCATAGGTGGTTGTTATTAGTGTATGGGTCACTTTGTGGTTTGGATGAGGCCAGAAGCCTTAATTCTCTGAAACATAATCTTATCTAATCACCCAGCAGCCGTACTTATGTAATACCTACAAAATGCATTATAGTCTGTCGGTATAGAGCTCAGATTCATAACTGCAGTCACCATGGAACTGGATTATACTGCATGACTTGTATGCGGATACTGCTAACAAACTGCCCGATGCTAACAGAGAATAAGTGCAGTGATCTAACGTTTGGGTTTGTTTGCCTGCCTTTGTGTATGTAAATTACATAGATGCTGTCTGGCTCTCTTGAGAATGTTGTAATGGGGTCAGTGGGTAGAGCCCACATTAAGACCTAATCAGCCCTGGGGCTTTAAACCTTGCGTGTTTTTGTTAGCCAGTAGGCCTGGGCACTAGAGTGATATAATTGGATTTTGGTGATGGCTGATAAGTAACCCCACGACGAGGCTTCAGAGGCCAGCAACCCCACGACGAGGCTTCGGAGGCCAGCACACCCCACGACAAGGCTTCGGAGGCCAGCAACCCCACGACGAGGCTTCGGAGGCCAGAAACCCCACGACGAGGCTTCGGAGGCCAGAAACCCCACGACGAGGCTTCGGAGGCCAGTAACCCCACAACGAGGCTTCGGAGGCCATAATCACTTTGTTAGGAAAGAATATTGGAGAACTACAGCAGACTAAATTAATCTTAAACAGCTTGCTAAATATATTAAATAACATTTACACTTCCATTTAAACACTGGTATAAACTGTTCAGAGGTTTTATTATTGCTGTTTTTGATTAATATGAAACCATTTTGGGAGTTGCTGTGAAAAGAAGGTCATGGGTTTGAATCCCAGGACTGCCAGTGACACCACTGAGGTGCCTTGAGCAAGGTACCGTCCCCACACTCTGCTCCCTGGGTGCTGCGTTAGTGGCTGACCGCTGCTTTACTTGGTGAATGGGGTAAATGCAGAGAAATAATTTCACACTGTTCACACTGTGCACTGTGGTGTGTTCAACTTTACACTTTACTTTATACCCATAGTGATTTTCTGAAAAAGATTAAATAGGTTATTATAGTTTTATTATTGAGTTATACTTTTTATATTTTTTTATTTGTGGTGTTCTTAAATTACATTAAATTGTGAATTGTCAAAATATGTGATGAATATTAGGTTTTAGCACCTATTAGGCAAAACAACTCTGACTTGATGTCAGTGCTGCCAGTAGCCAAGCAATACTGTTCAAGGCTTTTAATACATTTAAATCCTCCACAACTGTCAAAACTGTCCATTTGATCAACATATCCAACATTTCCAATTAATTTCCATTTGTTAATTCAATTATTTTACATTGTGTTTTTTTTTTATTTCTTTTACTTATTTAGAAATCACTCATTTATGTACATTTAGCAGTCTGAGATTTCTCCTCAAGGGGGCGCTATTAGCATGCAAATCATATTTGTACACATATGAATATTATCCACAGAGCTTACAGCATCAACTTTCAAAACGGGAGGTCAAGTAATTGATTACAAAAAGATGCACATTCTTATATTGCTTAAATGTTTTAAGTTAAAAACAGCAAGTAAATGCATAGAAAGCACGTCTAGGATGCATCAAACACAAATATGCATTTGTGTTTGATGGGGGTATTTTTTAACAAGAAAATGTCATTCTATCCAAAAACAATTAGTGTGACATTTCTAGGTCTGTTAACCAGCCTGAGGCTCACTGGACATTGAGTTGCCTTTATTTAATTCTCTTCTTCGTCGCTGTATTGAAATAAAGTAAATAAGCAGCCAGCCAGATGTTATTTAGAGACCTAATATCCCCTTTTTATCCACTAGCATCATATCAGGTTGTTGTGCTAAAATATCCTGTAAGTTTTGGGTTTTTTTAATATAAGCTTGACTTTCTCTCATCCCCACTTTTGTTTGTTTGCTTTTGTATTTTCTTGACATAACTGCCACTCGTCTTCAACTTTTACTGTTACAGCCCTGTTGATAGTCCTGGTGTGGGTGTGGGTGTGGACCCTCTTAGAAAAATTTGTTATGAGTCAATGGAGTTACAGCATCACGATACTGAGATTATGATTATAAGCACCATGCTAAAGCTTAACCGGTCTCAATCTTCTGCCGTTCCTCTAGAGAATCTGACTTAGTGTACATTTAGCCTCCTCACAATCTTTGTGTGGCTAATCCTCATTCACCGAGAAGGTGATTATGTCATTGGGGTCACGACTCCCTTACATCTTTCTGATTCACCTTAATTAGGAAGCGTCTGTCTGACAGAACTTAATCACAGCCTCATTCACTTACTTCACATGGAGAAGGTGGAGACGATGGGATTTGGATTTTCAAAGAGCTCCTCTTTTCTCTTTCTGTCTCTTTCTCTCTCTCTCTCTCTTGCACTCTCACTCTCTCTCTCTCCCTCCAGTCTGGTCTCAGTTAAAAGGATGAGAGGCAAAAGCCGGGGACAGAAAGTGAGAATGGGCCTTTTACTCATTTTCTCACTATTTTTTTTTTAGTAGAGGTGTATTTTTAGTTATAGGACAAACTGTGCAGCTGGATGGCAGTGAGAGAAGAAAGTAAGGAGATAATGAAAGATGTGAAGTGTTGCAGGATGGAAAACTGAGCAAAGTGTTGAAATGTTTACTGTCTGTCTCAGAAAATGACCTTAGAACATCTGGAATGTTCCTTAGAACATTTGTTTAGTCTCCTCTGTGCCTAATCAGGCCCCCTATCAAAACTTTTTTTCAGTAGAGAATAGGGGGCCTGATTGCAGTTGGATGAAACTTAACAAAATATTTGTCTGGGGTGAACAAAAAAGTTGATGAGTTGAATACCTTTTAACTCGTTAAGCTCGTTTATGTGATATGGAGATTTTTCCAGAGACCCCCTCTTAATTTTTGGAAGGTCTCAAGTATCAGGGTGTATTTTGTGCCGAGTACCACACACACACACACACACACACACACACACACACACACACAAACCATGCAACTCTTGGACATGTCAATGCCATTGCTTTGCTGAGAATGATCCACCACCAAACTAATATTAGGTCAGTGGCCCTGTGGTCAGAAATGGTGGATGTGGAGGATTGACTACAGTCAGCAGTTGCACTACTACATAGAAATCGAGAAGCTACGTGAGTAGCACCTTCATTGAAGGTGTATACCTTTTATGATAACTGACATAAACCTGTATTAAAATTTAGAAAGGTTTATTCCAACAAGTGTCAGTTCTCAACATTTTCTGAGATGAATTACAGTGGATTAAAACAGCCTTTTGTTGAATATAAATGTTTACAGAAGTTTATTTCAGCTGTTATAAAATGTTTATGGCATCATTAAGCCTTATAAATACTTGGCTTAAAAATGGCACTGTGTCATATAATCATCATTAACATGCTACACATGTCATTATGTAATAATGCGCAATGCTGGAACCTTATTATTAGTAGCATAACTTCATACATCATTAAACACCTGAAGTGATAATGCTAATTTCTACTGGTGGGACAATGAGATTTTCCGTTATATTTTAGCATCTAGCACACAATAGAGTGTTTCTCCACACTGAGTTCAGTCTGAGTAATGTCCATGTGTAGACAGCTGAAGTCTACACAGGAACATTAGACAAATGGAGCTTATAACAGACTTTGGAATAAATATTTTACTTTGTTTAGACTAACAATGAGCATCAAAGTGTGATATGGTGCAATGCATAGCTCTGTTTTTGATAGACACCCTCTTTCAACTCTTGGCACATTGCATCACTTTACGCTACTGTTCCACCTAAAAGAAAAAGAATCCATCTGCTGGACAGCCAACCTCATTTCAAGGCATTATAGTGGACAAAAAACTGATGAGGAGAAGCAAGTCAATGAGGTGGAGAACACAGAGCCGTTACATTTACCGAATAGTCCCATAAAGATTTTAACTTTGTAAAGTGGCCCCTTATAGTCATGTGTGAACACACCACACCACACACACAGTGTGTACAACATGAAATTCTTTCTCTACATTTAACCCATTCATCAAGTGAAGCCGTGGGGGCACCCGGGGAGCAGTGTTTGGGGACGGAACCTTGCTTAAGGGTGCTCAGTGGTGCCACTAGCAGTCCAGGGATTCAAACCCACAACCTTCTGATCACAGGGGCAACTCCCTAACCTCTAGGCCACCAGTTGCCCAAGACTCTCCCAAACTGTAGTTCAAATTTCATGCTGTTAGCTTTGTCTACATCTATAGTTCATATTTTCATTTGGTGATTCCTGTGAAGACATGCTCCAGACATTGCAACATGTGACACCACTTTTAATGTTTGCTGCAAGCAAACATGTATTTCTAAGACTGCACATATTCTTCCTTCTCTACCCTGGAATACACGAGTTTTCACCTCTTTGAGGGATAAATACATTTTTCTCTTTTTTTTTGAGGAGGGGCCGTATGACATATTTGTAGTGGGACTGCGTTAAAAACCCATAGTGTTCACACTTGAATGGTATTGGTCTTACAATAAAACACACATGAGAAAACCTTACCAAAGTATAGCCTAGTGGTTAGGGAGTTCGCCCTGCGATCAGGAAGGCATGGGTTCGATTCCCAAGACTGCTAAGCACCTCTGAGGACCCTTGAGCAAGATACTGTCCCCACACACACTGCTGCCCGGGCTGTGTGCTCCTGGCTGCCCACTGCTTCACTTGGTGAATGGGTTTAATGCAGAGGAGTTTCGTGCTGTTCACACTAGGGATGGGAATCGATGAGAAATTATTGATGTCAATGCCATTATCGATTCTTCTTATTGATTCCATTATCGATTCCTGAAGTGTTACAGGATGAGCCTGTTGCCTTAAGAAACTTTGCATTCTGGGTAATTGAGCCTCTAGGGAGGCTGGGAGATGTAGTCTTTCAGGGAGTGTTTGGAGTTTTACTTTGCCACTCTGTGAGTGATTTTTGCCACTCTAATGTTCTTTTTGGAGACAGTAAATGAATGCTCCCGTTCCGAGGGAGGAAAGACAGGCCCTGCTCCCTGTAATTGTCTCATTTTTGGACCCAAGAGTAACGAGCCAAAGATGCCTGGCTAGCAGCCGTTAAAGCCGAGGCTGAGAAGGCAACAACAGTATAAAACAAATTTTTTTTTTTTTTTTTTAACTGATCATAATTTTGTGGGCAGGTAATAAGACCTGGTTAGCTACATATTTACATTAAAAAAGGTAGTCATACGCCATTTTTTTTGCCTCGAAAGCAGCTGTTTTATTAGATGTCAGAACTCAATCTTGTCCTTTACGTGGTAAATATAAACACTTGAATAAATTATGCACTTATTTTCCTTTGAACAAAAATAAAAGGGTCCAAACATGAAAATATAATTATAAAAATAAATAAGTGGCATTGTAGTTAAAGTTACCCTCGTCTTTGGAAACCACGGAGCTTGCACTCCAGCGCTGAGAATCGAACACAATGCATTCTTGAATGTTAATGCTGTGTTGAGACCTCAAACGTTTTAACATGTTGGTAGTGTTCCCACCCTTGCAAGTTAAAACGGCACCGCACTGGTTACAAACGCAACTGTCGTTTTTTTTTGGTGGTATAACGCAACCATGCTGCTTTCTCCGCTCCATAATAATTAGAGTCGGAGTGTGACGTTATCGCACACAGCGCAGAAAAAAGTCAGGAATAATCATTAGAGGAACCGATAAAGCCGGAGGTAAACGATTCCAGTGCTTCGCAAAATTAAAACCGGTTCTAAATCGGAACCAGGTTTCGATTCCCACCCCTAGTGCCTCCACTGTATTAAAAAAAATTAGCTGACAGACAATACCACATCAGCCCTGCACATGTGATGGTAACACATTCAATACAGGCAGTTTGAATGGCTGACCAACTCAACTACCCTGAAGCCCAATTCAGTTCATTCTTCACTTGTTTGGAATACCGTGCTGTATTTAAACACTATAACACACATTTGTCTGTTCAATTTTAACCTTTTTAGTTCCAGACCCACCTGAATAGTTAGCAGGGGGCATGCCAGGTGCTCCAGGTGGGACACCAGGCTGGGCCATAGGAGGCATGTAGGTCGCCTGCGGCTGGGCAGCTGCCTGCTGAAACTGCGAAGGCCCGGCTTCATCTTCATCGTCTTCCTCGTCTGAGTCCTCTTGGTTCTGTTTTTTCTTCTGGCTTTCTGGAAATTAAAACAAACAACAAAAAAAAAACGATAAAAAAACTCAAGTATCAAACATTGTGCCATAACATATCGTCTGTTAATCTCCATCACAATATGTCTCTGCAATAGTGATATCACAAAAGGCTGCAATATGCAAATGAGCCTCTAACCGAACACAGTGTTTGACATGGCAAGCAATCACAGTCCCAGGTGAGTTACTGTGTTCTGATGAATCGAGGTTCAAATCTACTTTTTAACTCTTGTTGGCAAATTGGTGCATGAATGGGTGGTGCTAAACTACTTTAGCCAGAATAAGGAGATATATTTAAATACGTTGGTTTTGTGACATCACAAAAACTACAACTGGCAGATATCCATATTGTACCGCTCTACAAATATTCCAATGTGAACAAGCTGCTTCTTATCTAGACCACAGCTTTTCTGACTGCATTTACTGCTACTGTGGTAAGTCAGTGCTTTTCTGAATGCATCATGGAGACAACCATCTTCATGTTTCATTACAGACAGCATAATTTGTCCTGTTAAAGTGAATGCAATGCAGTGTGTGAAATACGAAAAAAAACCAAAAACGATTTATGTTAGTATTTTTATGTGTCACTAGCTCTTTTTGGTCTGCTCCAACTTAAATCTCAAAAAAAAAAAAAAAAAAAAAAAACAAAGAAAAGAAAAGGTGACATATGTATCGTGAAGCTGTATTTTTGCGTCCATGCAAAGTCCACCCCACTCATACCTTGAGACTTCTGCTCGAGCACCCGTCTTCGCTCCTGCATGTCTTTTTCGGGAATGCCTTCCATGCCATATATTTCCAGCTCTATATCCGTCCTGCCTGGAATTGCATTCGGAACCCCGTCTATCGTCTCTTTGTGCACCTGGAAGGAGGTTAACCAGTTTAACAGACAAAAAAAAAAAGAACTTACTGAACCAACAAAAAGATGGATAAACCAGTCCTAAAAGTGTGTCACATACCTGCATGCAGTGTATGGCTAGTCCGGGTCCCGTGTACAGCTTTTTGTGACATATGTGACATTTGAAGTGTTTTGCCTTCTGGTGCTGGATCAGGATTTTCTCATCATCAAAGTCTCTGTTGCAGTACCTTGTGCAAAACTGGTTAAGGCATATAATCAACTGAAGGAAGTGTGAATCTCAGTTTCATTCACAAAAGTAACTGAATCAGAGATCAATAATCAATACTGACATAAGACTCAAGTTTCAACCAAAATTAAACACCTTAATATCAATATCATTAAACTGGCTTACCAGACACTAGGTGTGGGGCGAAAAACAATTAATTTCTGGATGACTCTAAATGTCAAATCAACTTTCTAAATGCTCATTTTTAAGATAATGTTGACTGAACGTGAAAACACCCATGCACATAACAGACATGAGCACCTGACCCACCCCCTCTGAAAGAATAACAGTATTATTTGTTCAAGTTTATTTCATTTAATTCAGTCAATATGACAAAGATAAGACGGTTTGACAGACACACATTTTTGCACTAACAAGGTGAAGCAAAGCAAAATATAAAGAAATGGGGGAAGGCACAGAACTGAATTTAATGGAAATCGGAGGCAGGTTCAGTCATCCTTGAGACCAAATCTCGTTTATGGCAATATTTCCAACGGACAACAGGCTTAACAGCCTGGTTTCCCCAAATTGTTAATTATTTCTGTAATAAAATAGTATTTGTCATTTTTGGAGTTGCATTGGGTCTCAATAGTGGAGAGAAATGATTAACTGCACTACTTTTCACACTTACAAGCTCTTACCGATGGAAAAAAAAATTAAATAAGACAAATCTCACAAAAGAGGGTTTAATATGATTTTTGGTTTTAAATGGGGTCTCAGCAGAGAAAAGACCATCAGTTGAGACCTCTCAATGGAGAACATAGGATTGTCTCTGGTGTCCATCTAAAGAGAGCTAGAAGTGATTAAATATATAGTTTCACACTTAGAAGCGCTTAATAATGTATTAATTTCTTATTTACATTAAATTTCCTACAATCACGTCAAAAATCCAAACGTATTAGCAGCGAAACTGTGCGCCCAAAACTCATTTTTAAATGTTGGTTCGTTTTTAAATGTTTTCATCTATATTTTCAATGTTTGTTTTCGGTTTAAGCAGACACTCAAAGTAAAACCTTAATTTTAAAAAAACATTACCGGAAAAAGTGCAGGCCGTTGGTAAAACTAGCAAGACTAGCGTTAGCTAAAGAGATTAGCATTAGGCTACAATTTTGGAAGTTTCTTAAAGTTAAAGCTTAAAATACACACGCGGATTCTGAACTGAGTTTAATGGTTGGATTTTTAGACAAAAATCAGGAAAATAAACGCAGTTTATAAGAGAGGATCATTGTTTATAAGACTCTAAGATAGAGACGAGTTAGCTTTCTACTCGAATTCTCCCGGTCCACCTTAAAAGAGAGCATCTGTTAAAGCTCGACGGGTCCTGGCGCTGCGCAAAATTGAACGGGAGATTTAAGGTGGACCGGCCGAGTTCGGACAGTGACGCCGATTTCAGCCGCGTCGCCGGCCATGCGGGGAAAATCTCTCATTACCAATAAATAGCGTGAAAGATACCAGCACCAGGGCTTCATCTGCTTCTTCTTTTTCCTCCCCATTCTGTCTGTGGTAGAAAAACAGAGGAAATTTCCCCAAATGGACAAAATAACCGGCCCCGAGCTGCACGCCGCTGCAAAAATGGCGCGGTGTCTCCTGGCTCTCTTACCCACAACGCTCCTCCTGAAAGATCAGGAAAGGGTAAATCTAATTTCGCCACTTCACTCCCTCGCTGCCTAGTGCTCGCCAGGGAACCTAAAGGTGGCGTCTTAAATCGTTCTATGCAGGGACCCAAATCAAGATGAGATAAGAGAATCCTTTATTAGTCCCGCACGCGGGACATTTGTATTGTTACGGCAGCAAGGTTTATAGTACAAGAGAAGAACGTAAAAGCAGCATAACATAAAATTAAAGCTACACAACACAACAGTTTAATATAAAACGTAAATTATACAACAAAACTTTAGAAGCTTGTGTGTGTGTATGTATGTATGTATATGTGGGTGTGCGTGAGTGAGTGAATGAATGAATGGAGGAAGTAATTGAATAAACACACATTTATCACCAGAAAGCATCACACGAAGTTTTTACAGCTGATTGATGATTTCAACTTGGTCACGTTGTGACGTTAACACTGTTTTCATCAAGGAAAGAAAGTAAAGGAACGAAGTCAAACAAGAAAGGATAAGTCATTATAAAAGTGCAATGGGATATCCTCATTACTTTTTGAAAGGCATCCATTGACAAATATTTATCAATTGATTAATTTATGATGGATTAATTTCTCGGATAAACAGCCTGAAGTCCGGAGAAGGAGTTCATCTTCTGAGAAAAGAACCTCAGTATCCTTTTTAAAAACTTTAGTGTCGAAGCAGTGGCAATATTGCTTCGACACGACAGCCCTTCAGCAGCAGGGGGCGCTCCTGTTCTATTACAGTGGAGGAGTGGAGGAGGCCATGCCTCCAACAGGGCAATTTCCTTCAATTCATTTTTAAATCTGGGCCACATCCTAAAAATGCAGCATGATAATACATATTAATATATAACGCATTTGCAGACTTACTTCCAAATGATTTAATGTTTTAAACTAAATCTAGATTCTTCTTTTCTTACAAAAGAATTGCAAATAGACATTTTTCAAAATGTGGGCATATTATTCTACATACATATATAATATACTATACTATAATACACTATAATATAATATAACATAATATAATATAATATGTTAATATATAATAAGTTAATATATATCAACAATATTTAAAATAACAATATAACATCGTGTAATATAATAAAGCAATATGATATCCTATGACATAACACAACAGAATATGATGTTATATAATGTAATATTATATTGTAAGGTACATATTAATGTAAGTATGTAAGTATGTAAATAAACACCAGAGAGGTTCTTTAAGGATGCTGTAGATGGTGTAGAGTGTCCGAGCAGAAACATTGTTTGTGCACCGTTGTCATTTTTCATTTTTGCATAAGCTCAATTCTTAAAATAGAACACGAGAAACCCAAACCTCACAACGTTTCTGTCGTGTCAGAGTTTCCTCAGAGGGGAGAAAAAAACAATGTGTATGAAAGACCCAGGAAAGCATTTTAAAACAGGTTTAATGCATTTCATATTTACATATCAAATCTACAAAATATGCACATGTTAAAATATATATAACCGGTCAGTCAGCGCTGGAGCAGCCCTTAATGCATAGCCTTGGATGGGCACTGGGCACGGATCAGCACCGGGCACGGATCAGCACCAGCCTTTGATCAGTTCTGGTCTCAGATCAGCATGGATCAACACAGATCAGTTCTGGTCTCAGACCAGGCATAGGTCAACACAGGCCTTGGATCGGCACCAGGTACACAACGACATGGATTGAAACTGGCCTTGGATTGGCACTGGGCACAGTCTGGCACCGGCCTCAGATCAGCACCAGGTGCAAATCAGCACTGGGCATGGGTCGGCACTGGCCTCGGGTCTGTATGGACCACAAATCGACACTGGATCGAGACTGGCTGGTGCCAAATCGAGACTGGCACTGGCCTGGATCAGAACCGGCACGGATCAGGATCAGGTGTGGATCAGCACCGGGCAACGATCAGTGATAGGCAAGTATCAGCACCGAGCACAGATCGGCACTGGGTACGGATCGGCACCGGGCACAGATTGGTACCAGGCCCATAAAACACACCTGTGAGTTTGCATGAGGCCTGTTGTTGTTTACTCAAAGGTTGTGCATAGACCTAAAAGGAGCTGATCTGAATTCAGTCACTAAAAGGCATGGAGACCCAACAACCAGTTTGAAGGTACACTAGCACCGTCTATATAGAACACACAGACACACACACACACACACACACACACACACACACACACACACACACACACACACACACACACTACAGCTATAGACAGATATATAATCGTACACCACGTTACATACTGAATGTGTGTTATAAGAGTGCACGAAAGCCAGTGTGTTACATTCAGTGCAGTTAAAGGGGCAGTCCGGCCTAATACAGGTTGCCTTTTGTAGCCTCTGATGATGCATATTGAAGATGGGAGGAGTCTGTTATTAGCGAAGGTAATATTAGTTACCAGATGTCACACCTGTACATATTACCCTTAAACGTTAGACACACAAACACACCTTTTGAGCAAATAACAGACTACTCCCACCCTCACTATACATCATTAGAAGGGGGTTTAAAGTCTTTAAAGTTTAAAATTTCACCAATGGGACCCCCAACCACAGCACTGATGTTCAATTGGAATAAGTATAGGAGTGATGTTTGGTTACTAGTCTGGTAACAGGCTCCTCCTACCTTCAATACGCATCATCAGAGGGAGGTTTTCCCTCTTTAAAGTCTTTAAAATTTAGAAATTTCACCAACCAGCACAACCCCACTGCACTACCGTTAAAGGGGAATATGTACAGGTGTGACATCTGGTAACTAACATTACCTTAGCTAATAACAGACTCCTCCCATCTTCAATATGCATCATCAGAAGTGGGGTTTCCTTCTGTAAAGTCTTTGAAGTTAAAAGTCTCACCAAAAACTCGCACTAAGCTAGCCTAGTAACAGGCTTCCCACCTTCAATGTGCATTATAAGAATAGGGTTTTCCTCCCTAAAAGTTGAAAATCTCACCAATGTGACACACCCATAGCTGCCATTAAACTGAATAAGTTCAGTTACTAGCAGTAAATTTAGTTAGGAACAGGCACCTTCCCCCTTAAAAAGCATCATTAGAAGGGGATTTTCCTTCTTAAAATCTTTAAAGTTGAAGAACTCACCAACAGGACCCCCTTCGGAATAAATACAGACACAATGCTTGGTTACTAGCCGTAACCTTGTAACAGGCTCCTCCCACCTTCAGCATGCATCATCAGAAGGGGATCTGAATCTTTAAAGTTAAGAATTTCACCTACAGGACCATTCAGATACCACTAAACTGGTCCGTCAGCATTTTTGACTTGTGTAACCACACTTAAATGGTTCCCTTTGGCCGGAATGTCCCTTTAAATGGCATCAGTACAGCTGCTGATTGGCTGAAACAGATCTTTTTTGATTGAATGTGCACCCAGAACCTCTTGTCCCATTTAAAGCGAGGCTTCAGCTCAGCAAACAAGAGTTTTTTGTGCTATTACTGTGTGATGAACTTGGCGTTTTTTGGCAATATTAAAGTAAGTGAAAAAACAACACTGGAGGTAAAGCAGCGCTTTCTCTCTTGCTCAGCTTTACACCACTTGTATAAAAATATAATGTTCACTATAAAGACAGGCTTGTGAATTTACACAGGCTAACACAAGCTCACACATCTTTCAACACAGCGGGACCCTAAAGGGGGGGATGTTGCCCCTCTGAATACCGAATATTAACGCAGGTCTAATAACTTTCCATCTCACTTAAAGTTGGAATTTATGAAGTGAGAAGCAACCCAAGATCAGGTTTAAATGGGAAACATGTAGCTGAATAGTTCATAAACGGCAAAAGACTAAAGCAAACTAGTCCTGGAGCACCTACTGCCCTCAACTGAGTGTTCACACACCTATTTCAGCTTAAACATTTGTGGTCATTTAACTAATTAGATGGTTCAAGTACGTTTTTGCAGTTGAGTTGGCTGAGGTGTGTTGGATCAAGTGTGTTGAGTCAGGTATGTTGGGCCAGGTGTGATGGGTCAGATATGATGGGTCAGGTGTGTTGGATCAGGTGTGTTGCATCAGATGTGTTGGGTCAGGTGTGTTGGAGCCCCTTTCATCTTTTTGCCGTTATTGTGGTCTTTATCCACTTCCACATTCTGCTTCTCTTTCAACCCAACCTCTTTCTCCTTCAAAGATGGTTCAAGAATGTTGTTTCAGTTGTGTTGGTTGAGGGGTGTTGTTTTAGGTGTGTTGGGTCAGGTGTGTTGTGTCAGGTGTGCTGGTTCAGATGTGTTGGGTCAGGTGAGTTGGATCATGTGTGTTGTGTCAGGTAAATTGGTTCAAGCGTGTTGGGTCAGGTGTGTTGTGTCAGGTTTGATGGGTCAGGTGTGTTGGGTCAGTTGTGTTGGGTCAGGTGTGTTGATACAGGTGTGTTGGGTCAGATGTGTTGATTCAGGTGTGTTGTGTCAGGTCTGATGTTTGAGGTGTGTTGGGTCAGGTGTGTTGGGTCAGGTCTGATGGGTCAGGTGTGTTGGTTCAGGTTTGTTGGGTCAGGTGTGTTGGTTCAGGTTTGTTGGGTCAGGTGTGTTGGGTCAGGTGTGTTGGATCAGGTGTAATGGGTCAGATGTGATGGGTCAGGTGTGTTGGAGCTCCTTTCATCTTTTTGGCAATTTTATGGTCTTTATTTTTCCACTTCCACATTCTGCTTCTCCTTCAACCCAACCTCTTTCTTCTTCTGCTTGAACAGCACAACGATGATGTAGTTGAGGCACTAACACACACTTTCCCACACACTGGAGGAGTGAGGTACTCTGCATTTGGCTTTCAAGCCACCAGCAACCACAATGACTGATCATGGAGCGACACACACACATACACACACACCACAGTCCCTCTCCTCTTCTATTTCACGGCCCTGGAGGCAGCTTGACATCCAGCAGGCTATAGGCGAAGATGTTCCAGAAGATTCCACAGAAGATGAAGAGTGCGTAGACAGAGAAAAAGATCCAGAAGAGAGATTGATCCTGGAGCCGCTGCTCGTAGTTCTGCAGCACCACCACCCCCAATGTCAGACCCACCACCACACCCCCCAGGTGGGCAACAAAACTGGGGTTCGGACAGGGGGGGACGGCGGGGGGGTAAAACCTCAGCCACACGGCCCGACCAAACTCCACACTCACTGAGAGAGAGAGAAAGAGGGTGAGAAAGAAGATGTGAGGGAGAAAAAGAAAGAGAGAGAGGGAGAGAGAGAAAGAGGGATGGAGAAAGAAAGAGAGAAAGAAAGAAAGAAAGAAAGAAAGAAAGAAAGAAAAAATGAGAGAGAGATAGGGTGAGAAAGAGGGTGAGAAAGAAAGAGAGAGAGGATGGCAGGGAGAGAAAGAAAGAAAAAAGTGAGAAAGAGAAAGTGGGAAGGAGAAGGAAAGAGAGAGTGATAGAAAGAAAGACAGAGGGTGAGAAAGAGAGAGAGAAAAGATAAAAAGAGAGAGCGAGTAAGAGAATAAGAAAAAGACAGATAGAAAGAGAGCAAGTGAGAGCACGAGGAAATACCTGGTGCTTTTGTGAGAGTATGAATACTTATCAGTATCTTGTGAGCATATTAAATACATTTTGAGTACTCACGAGTGCACAGAAGTGTCTTGAGATCATGCAAAAGTATTTTGAGTGGACAAGAAATTGTCTCTTCAGTATTTGAGTATGTGAAAGTATGCCATGAGTAATCATGAGTGCATGCAACAAGTAAATGAAAAAAACAAGTCTTGCAAAAAAGTCTCCTGTGAATAAAAATAACAACAAATAAACAAACAGACTCACTGCAGACCAGAGCCATGGCCATCCGAAACAATTTAAACTGACACTTCATCCCTGACCAGTTCTGAAAAGAGAGAGAGAGATTTTGAGAGAGAGAATGAAAAGAAGAGGGAGAGATTGTGTAAAATCAGGATTACAGCAGTAAATATCTCCCCAACCAGACCCAAATGCAGGCAATCAGTCAAAGCATTTTGTTGTCCTAAATTTGATTAAAATTAATTTTACCACCACAATCACCACACGCCCCCTACAGTTACTGCAATGTATTACAATCTGTCAGAATGGATCATTTCAACATTATAGAACATTATAAAGTTTTAAAAATGAAAATAGAAGTTATATCACACCCTAGTTCCTGTATTATAGTCTGTCAGAATAACCATGTGAGTAATATGAAGATTATAGACCACAGCAGTTTTTTAAATGAAATACTTTTAAATGACTACACTGCCACGATAGAGGAGTCCCTTCCGGACAGAGAAGTTGAGGCACAGGCACAGACTTCCATACTTAAAGTGAGTTTATTTACAATAACTGAAAACAGAAAACAACTGGCGCGAGGGCCGGACTAGAACTAAGGCAAGAAATTATTAAAGGCGAGTTGAGGGGAAGAGAGAAGAGGCAGTAGAGGATATACCATGACCAGGAATGCTCCACGCCACATCTGAGGACAAGAACCCCTTAAATAAACCGTCTGGGTCTAATCATCTCTCAGCGGAACTAACCTCAGGTGTGGGTGGAGCACAATTCACGGTCCCACAGCGACCCCCAGCGGTCGCAGACTGGAACCATGACAGTACCCCTCCCAAGGATGCCAGTCCGGGCCGTCTAAAGCAACCCCCCAACCCACCATACCTAGGGAGGGGGGAGGGAGAGGAAATATTCCGTCCAACCTCCAAGGCGGTGGTGGATGGGGTGGAGAAAGAGGTGACCCCCTTGCAGAAAAGAAGACCTGAGCGGGAGCCGGTGCAGGATCAGGAGTCAGTGAGCCCGGTGCGGGATCGGGTCAGGAGCTGGAGTCGGCGAGCCCTGTGCGGGAACCGGGTCAGGAGCTGGAGTCGGCGAGCCCGGTGCGGGAACCGGGTCAGTAGCTGGAGTCGGCGAGCCCGGTGCGGGAACCGGGTCAGGGGCTGGAGTCGGCGAGCCCGGTGTGTGAACCGGGTCAGGAGCTGGAGTCGGCGAGCCCGGTGCGGGAACCGGGTCAGGAACTGGAGTCGGCGAGCCCGGTGCAGGAACCGGGCCAGGAGCTGGAGTCGGCGAATTCAGTGCGGGGACTGGTGCAGGGTCAGGAGCTAGAGCGAGGGTCGATGAGCCCGGAGCGGGAACCGGTGCTCGGTCAGGGTCTGGAGTGAGGGTCGATGAGTCTGGCGCAGAAACCGGATCAGGAGCTGGGTCTGGACTCAGTGACGGACCTGGGCTGAGTGCAGGAGCCAGACCTGGGCTGAGTGCAGGAGCCGGACCTGGGCTGAGTGCAGGAGCCGGACCTGGGCTGAGTGCAGGAGCCGGACCTGGGCTGAGTGCAGGACTGAGAGAAGCAGGACTGAGAGAAGCAGGATTGAGAGAAGCAGGACTGAGAGAAGCAGGACTTAGAGGAGTTGGACTTAGAGGAACTGATCTAGACTTATATGAGGTGATTTGGGATGGGCTGAAAGAAGCTAAACTGAGAGGAGCTGAACTAGACTGATTTGGAGTGGACTGGGATGGACTGACC
>JBBJLS010003917.1:0-16446 GCA_037577275.1 Bryconaethiops microstoma
CAGTTTAGTGAGTGACTCAGAGGGAGCTGAATCCTAAAAAGGATCCGAGTATTACAGCTCTAGTATTGAACTCAAGCAAAGCGAACAGGCACATAAAAAAAAAAACACAAACACAAACTTCGATATCAACGTAAGAGCCGCATGAAACCAGGCAAAGGAGCCGCGGGTTGGCCACCAGGGATTTAAAGATTGCTGTACACAAGCGGCATCCATCCAACTTGAAGGAACTGGAGCAGTTTTGCCATGAAGAATGGGCAAAAATACCAGTGTCTAGATGTGCCAAGCCTCTGGACATGTACACGAAGAGACTTGTCGCTGTAATCGCTGCAAAAAGTGGCTGTACAAAGTATTGATTCTGGGAGGAGATGAATAATTATGTATGCTCAGGTTTTCTTTTTTGTCTTATTTATTGTTTGTTTCACAATAAAAAATTTTATTTGCATCTGCAAAGTGGTCACTGTGTTGTGTATATTAAAAGATACAACCCCCCCAAATTCCTTTTAAATTCCAGGTTGTAAGGGAATAAGATAGAGAGAATGCCAAGGGGGGGGGGGGGGGGTGAATACTTTTGCAAGGCACTGTATTTGGCCCAGTTCATCATTTCAGATCTTCAAACAAAGCGCAATGCAAAACAAAGACAACCTAAATAAACAACAAAACACAGTTCATTTCATTTACTGAAGGAAAATGTTTTACAACTGGTCCTGTGTGAAAAAATAAGCATCCTCTTAGGTATGGAATCATTTGACAAATTTAGTAACTAGGAGCAACTGGAAGCAAAAGTCTGGTTACTAGAACACACTTTAGTAATCTAAATGGTCTCATGAAGCTGTGCACCATCAAAATATGAGATGAGAAAGATATTGAAATATATCTTTCCAGGGTGTTTCTCTGCCTTTCTCCTTAAGTACACTGGGATCAGCTCCAGCAACCCCATCACCCTGGTTATGATAAGTGGTTCAGATAATATATAGAAACAATAGGTGGCAAAAAGGGATGTCCCCTCTGGTAGGGGAGATCAGTAGGAAAATGTAAAATGTTCAGCTGACAACCAGTCATTACCACTTCAACGAGAAGGGCATTTTTACTTGACTATTTTTTAATCGAGTAATCCTGACAGCCCTTACTTGACTCCTTAAAACACACCTCCATTTATCATAATGGCATACATTAAACACTCTGCTGTGTTTACTGTGTGTTTGAGAGTGAGGCCAGATGCCACTCAGAGATAAAGTCTAAGTGGAGTGGTTTCCAGTGGATGGGAAGGTATTCATCTGGTTGAGGTGGAGCAACCAGGAAACCCTGATAGAACAGTGTCTTACTCTCAGCATGCATTAGGAGAGGTGCTGAAAGAGCCATATCCGCACAATACAAACAGGCAAAAACCTCAGCCCTCCACTTAGTTTATCTCACACCCCAGCTGTACTCAATCAGAGCTGCTCAAGCAGCACTAAGCCTGGTGTTCCTCTGCAGTCTCACTCTTCCATGTGACTCAGGGCAAGGCACAAATACAACCGCAAACAAAACACCCGGCTGACCCACCACAAAATCCCCTCGAAAAGATTACGAAGGGGCTGCACGTTTATGACCAGGCAGGAAAAGGCAATGTGTGGAAATGCTCCTTTCAGTCCCTCGTAAACACCCAACTCCCATGTCTGTTTATGTTTTGGAGAAAAAAGTGAACACAACTAAATATTAAACTCTGGAATATCATGTCATGTCACGGATGGGTGTCGCCATGGTGACATGTTTTAATACTCGTGTTGTGCTGGATCTCGGAAGCAGAGCAACAAACAGAGCATGCAAAGCCTGACCATTCTTAGAGGCACAACTCTAAGCCATGTAAGGTCAGATGAAGCTGGAAGTTGGAATCTAATCTGAGAGGATAAACACATGGAGCTTAAGAGCTTGGTCATTAAAAGGCTAATAAAAGTGAGCTACACTCATTGTCCACTTTTTTTTACAAACACTTTGTATTTACAGCTACTTAGACAGTGGACCTGCATGCAGTATTGACCAAAGGCCAGTGAGGCTGCAGGTTTTAGTTTCAACCAATCAGCATCAGACTTCAAACTGGTCAGCTGAATTTCTACTTGTTTGGAATGAAAACCTTCAGCCACATTGGCCCATTATAGATAAGATGTAAACTATAGTATACATCATTTGCATGCAATTACTGTAAAGATCCTTCTCAAAAGTGCTATATTTATTATGCCTGCTATATTTAGCAGATTTCCTGTTTACTATTCGAATGGTAATCAGTAAGCCAATTCATAGAAAATGTAAATTGTAATCAGTTATTAGAATTATTTTACTTGACAGCATCTGATGCATTTCTAGAAGAATTTGTCATTAATTTAATCGAATTTAATTTATTAATCCTTATAATCAAGCGTGAACACACCACATCACACAGTGTGCACAATGTGAAATTCTTTCTCTGCATTTAACCCATTCACCAAGTAAAGCAGGGGGCTGCCACCAACGAGGGGCGCCCGGGGAGCAGTGTGTGCGGATGCTACCTTGCTCAGAGGTACCTCAGAGGTGACACTAGCAGATGGGATTGAAAAGCAAACACTGCAAAAAAGGTTCCATCTGCATGTATTATTCTGTAAAATTTAGCCTCATGTAATATGTACATCACTTAACTGTATTAATAAATAAAAAGTACATTCTCATGAGACCCAGGAAAAAAAAGTATTTTGATTTAGATTTTTTTCATATAAATCAAGTGTTAGGGTGGTAAGAAACAAATTGCAAAGATTATTTTGTCATTTTACAACGTGCATTACAGTGCACAACAGGACTTTGTTAGTGTGAAAGTGTGAAAATTCAAGAGCTTATTATGAAAATTGAACACTCCACTTATATCTTTGTGAGCAGGATATCAAAACATATTGAATATATTTACATAAAAACAACACAAAAAAGTAGGTCATGGGTCCAACTTAGAACTCACTTAGAACTAGCTGTAGGCCACTGAATAACTAATTACATTGGGCTTTCTATTGTACAAAAGTCTATTCATTTATGATACCTGAGGAAGCACTGTAATTTTTTGGAGACACAAAGGAACATTTGACACTTCGCACATCTCACCTGTTTTGCTGTTGCACCCAGGCATTCTGCACCTGAAAGGACTTGGAATGTCAACCATTTCAGGCAGGTGGACTGCACCATATTTAGGGGTCCAAGCATGCAGTGCGAAGGATCCCTATTTTTTTTATGCTGGTTTTTATTATTATTTTCTGACTCAAAACACGTTGGGGAGCAAAAACCATAAGGTGCACAGCCTTGCAAGTTGGCAGGTACATGCTGTATTCCAACCGCTACTCAGACACCAACAGCAACGCCATTGCGCCAATAGGTGGTGCTATAACAAGCACTTTTGCGTTTTGTTTCAGCAACTTAGAACCGTAGGTCCGATTTTCAAAATTGTTGTTGCATATTAGTCCTTGGCATCAGCCGAATCAAATGAGACCATGCCCACTAATTTCCCCATAATTAGATTTTTTGCTAATTTGCATAATATGCAAAACCAGCTTTTGCGAACTATTCCGTTTTTTTTTTTTTTTGACAAATCTGCACAATTGTGGTCTTGTTGGAATCGCAAGACACTCATTGTCAATAATTATCAAAAACATGCACATTTGCAAACAGCATGGTCGTCTTATGCAGATTAAGCTTGTCGGTTTTGCACACAATGAGTTAAACTGCAATTACTCATAAACCCTTGGGTCAAGGCTTACCAAACTTCGTAAACCTACTCAAGGCGTCACTCAACAGCAGTACCCCAATTTGTTTTCATATTTACCACTTGGTGGCGCTATGACAAGTCACAAAGCACTTATATCACAAAATTGCCTCTATCTCTCCAGCCATGTGGCCAATGAGCTCACAAATTTGTATTCCACACCAGAAGACATTGCTCTAGCACATTCTCGAATTTAAGTGACATCATGCGAGCGTATCATGAAATACATGGCCGATATCAGCCAAAGGGGCACCAAAAATTTCTGAATCCATGAATCCAAAGCGGCCCAAATCAAATAATTATCAAAAATATTTTGACTTTTCTGAATAGCATGGCAAAGACCTGCAATACATTCACAAGAATGTGACATAATTGACCCTAATGGGCCAAATTGCTAACACTGGGTCTGATCTGCACCAACTTTGGTACAGGTGTATAATGTGGTACCACAAGGATGTGTGCAAAATTTCATTGACATCGGCCAATGGGGGGCGCCTGTAGAGAATTGCATTTATTGGTACATTTCTTCGATGGCCTGTACACTTCAAACCAGTCGAACTCATGATCCATTCAAGATAAAAGAGTGACACTTGCATAAAATGGTCAGTCCGCTCATTATTAAACTTTCAACTGAAATACACTTCAATTATGGAATTTTGTCATTTTGTCAAAGAATGGCTAAATGGTAGGCCAAAATGCATGTATGATAATTACACACAGGAAACAATTGAATGATACTTTTGGGATTGTCACTAGAATAAGCATGCCAAGTTTCCTAAGGTTTGCACTTTTTTGCCAAAAATAGACGTTTAAAACCATATCTGTGGCTATTGCCTTTAATGGGTGTAACTTGTGATATCAGACCAATGACACTGTGTTCTTAGAGTTAATTAATTGGTCTTGCATTAATGACTTTGTCAGTAAAAGAGAGACTTCTATAACACGTTCCCATTTCTCATTGTAAAACTTTCAGACGCTACAAGTTATAATTTGTAATACCATCTCTTTAGTCAATTTCTGCAAATACCAAAAATTTAAATTGGCAATAAATTGTCCAAAAAATGCTCATTTAAATTTAGTTTAGGTACTCTGCTCTTTGGTCAAAAGTATTCTCACCCCTCTTGTTGTGAAGAAGTATTGGTACCCTTGTCTTTTTGACCAATGTTTTTACATTAACCCTTGCCTGTGAAGCCATAGTAGCCACCTAGCAACACCAAAGCAATCACAACCACAGGTTACCACAGCAACTGCACAATCACACTCTGCATTTTCACACAATTTAGTTAATAGTGAGATTTTGTTTTTATCTGTGAACACAAATATACATTTGTGGGTTTAATTAAAGTTTGCAAATCATCATGAACATTAAAGATATCACCTATAATTCATACTAAAGTTATCAATCACTAACGTTAGCTGGCTATCTAGTTGCTAATGATACTCTCTCACATTCAGGCATTCTCTGTCATTGTATATTTTGTCAAAATCTGATCCCTCCTAGAACTGTACAGGGACCAGTTAAAGGAAAGAACCATTTTGGCATGGAGTTCCATTTTTTTTGTGTGAAAATCAGAATCAAATTGGACTTTATTGGAAAAGTTAGTTTGGACATGCAAGGAATTTGTCCTCAGTTCCAGACCAACATACAATGTTTCATGCTGCTTCGAATATGTGTATTGAAAAATACAAATATAAATAGAGTAGTCCTCTCTGTTGTGACTTAATGTATCAACTGAAATCAGTCTATGTTATTCCCCATTTGCTGCTGTAACAGCATCTACTCTTTTCTGACAGCTTTACATTAGATATTGTAATGTTGCTGTTAAGATTTAATTGCATTAAGCCACAGTCTGATATTTTCATATTTTGATATTCTTCAAAAAAAATAGTTTCTGGTTGTTAGCAAACTTTGGTGTTCACACCATACAGATGCATTAGACATGATGTAATAGATTGTTCCTTCTCCGTGATGCACACAAGCACATTTTGCATTGTGATATCACGATGTATCTTTATATCTTTAGTACTGAGCATATGATACAGTAAGATGGTACAGATGTTTATCTCATTGTGGAGTACAGACTTCAATCTCTCATGGATTTTTTCAGCTTATAATTGTTTGTGGAAACCCATGCACCTACGCAGAAACTGCAGATATTCTCCGTATTTCTTTTGCTTTTGTGATGTCCGGGCCTCATCCGCCACGCCCCCTCGTCCTTGTGCTGGTTTGTTTATGTTTGGGCACGGCGGTTAGCAAGGCGATCAGACACCTGAACGGAATGAGCCTCAGCTACACAGTGCCGCACTGAAAAATAAACAACCAGCACGAGAACAAGGGGGAAGGGTGGATGAGGCCCGGACGTCACAGTCACCTGTACTCAGAGGCAGGAGGTTTAAAAGTAGTCAATCTGAGAACGTTATTTATTTCTCCTTGCTGCTGATTGGCTGCTGCCCTGTGACGCATCTCCTGCAGACGTAGCCCAGAATTTCCCCCGTGGAGCATCATGAGTGTTCTCGTGTTTTTCGTTTTGTTCTTCTTAAATCCCTGTACTTTTATTACTGCAAATAAATAAATTTATTACTGTATTTACTCATCTTATACCAAAGAAAACGACAGCGCATACCAAAGAAAACGGGCATGCATGAATAACAGTAAAATCTGTATAGGGGTAACATTGGTATTTTACATTCTAGCACTGCAACAGCAGTTCAATGTAAACTGTACAGTGCAGATACGGATTTACCTTTACATTTGCTTTAAGGGTAAAGTGTTAAAATGAAATTAAAGTGTTTTGGGAGCATAATTGGGGACATATTAAGGGTTTACACTTTAAAAATAGGCATTTTTAGGCTTTTTTTTTTTTTTTTTTTTTCCCCCAACACATATTTGTAGTTTTTCACTATAAGCAGGTGCTCTTGGAATGTATCCCCCGTGGGGGTTTACTGTGTATGTCTGTCAAACGTTGCAAACTCTGACATTAAATAAAAGCTTTTTCTTGTGCCCAGGATTGGTTTGTGGTCAGCTCTAAGGCCAAAGCCAAGGCCTCCTCCTCTGACAGGCGGCTCAAGCACAAGCCCAAACCCAAGCCTAAGCCCAAGTTCCACAGCAGGGAAGTATCCTGTATTCCAATGCCAAACCCAGCTCTTCGTTTCCCCCAAGGACCCTGCACCTGGCAAGACACACAGGCCTTGGAGGCCATGTCCAATGAGATGGAGCTCCCAGAAACATCAGAAGGGAAGAGGAGGGAAGAAAGGCCGAGCCGGAAAGGAAAGCGAAACACCCGGGATAAACAGTGCTATGAGTATTGCCCCAGTGAAGGCCATAGCAGCAGCAGTGGAAGCGGAACCTCCAGCAGTGAGTCTGAACCAGAAGATACAGAGGTTTCCAGGCATGATGTCTGGACCCTGAAAAAACCCCTCCCCGAGTGAGCCACCATTCTTCTCCACAAGACAAATATTTTTCTTCACTTTGGTGAAAAGTGCTGAAGAAAGTATACAGTGGTGTATGTGTGACTTTTTAAGTACTACAGTGCCTGTTGTTTTATTAGGGTGATTCCACACATAATTGGTTGGTTGTAAAAAAAAAAAAATTACATCCTAGACCCTGTCTTATTTTTATGTTGTTGGACAAATTGGCACTTATCTCAGCCTGTTGTTTCGCACCGAAAGGTATTCTTTAAGCCTGAACTTTGAGTTTGGCCATTACCTCAAAGTTACAATTATGAAGATCAAACTTCTTTGACTACAGTTCAGAGGATCATGTATATTCTACATTAACTCCTAGAAATGGATCAAGTGTACATATTTGAAAGCACCCATAGTTTGAGTGTATTATGTGAGCGCATGTATGAGAGGAGCGTGTGTGGGTACGTTTGTTTGATGCATAGTTAATTAGAATAGTGGCATGTGTTGAAAGACGTCCAAATGTCAAAAAAAGCAACAGTTCAGCAGGTTGGCTCACAAACCACTAGCATTTACATTTTTCAAATACAGTTTTGAATGCTTAGCAGAGCATTTCGTTTTATCTTTTGTGGACTTTGCCTGTTGCACTGCTCCTTCAGTTCCAGAATGGATCCAGAGCTTTATAGTTTGCTGCCGCAGTGCAGACCACTTCTATTTCATGCCTTATTGTCCTTCCAATACTTGTGTAACCTATTGCATGTCATGTTGTCCATGTATATACAGTGCTTTGTGGCTTTGTCATATAGGGGGTGTGCGCTGACCAAGGCTGAGAACTTGTGATTATCAGTTTTTGTATCTGTGGTGTTTTCTGGCCGCACTAGCTTTGAAGTATGCTGTTACAGCACCTTTCCTAAGGGTTGTTCTTGCACATTTTTCTTTGAGAAGGTTAAATAAGAAGCAATGAAGAAAGATGTCTTACCAGAGAAGTGATTACTGTTGAGGATAGTTACTAATTTACATTAATACCTATGGCTTTAGTGTATGATAGATCAAATGCTGTGTCCAAAATCATTTTTTTCACATATTGGTTCCTGTTTTTACAGCCCAGTTTTTAACATAAGACATTAAATGTGAAATGTCTGTGTCAACTTTTTTGAAAGGTTTTATTAAAATACCCAGACTTTAAAAATAGTAAACGCAGGTGTATACCTTCAATGAATTAACTGTATAGAATGCATCCCATTTAAAGATGGGACCCTTTAGGCTTACAGTTTCGTTACATTTTGAACATGCAATTATTTCAGTGTTCTGTGACTGTAGAAGTGAAAGTGCATGAGAGGAATTATGAAGGTCAAGACTCAGCAATGTATCAGTAGATTTAGGCTTCCTTGAGACTGCAGACTTTTTATCCTCCAGTAACCAACCAGTGAGCAAATACACTGAAAGGAAAACAAGCTCAAGGCATTTCATCAGCTTTGATATGGTGGTAGCAGTACTTGTGTTCTGCACTTGTCCATTTACTTATGAAATGTTTAACTTTTGCAATACATCCAGTAGGTTGAGTAAATTCAATTTGTTTATGTACCAGCCTGTGTCTCTCTTTGTTTATTTTGTGTTTGTGTCAAATATAGAATAAATTCTGCTGTAAATGGTAGCTGTGGGCTGAAGAAGGCATAATGTGACTTAAAAGCAGGTGTACAAATAATACTTAAGCAATAGTATGAGACGTATGTCAACATGATACTTGGGGGCAGCCGGTGGCCTGGTAGTTGGGAAGTTGCTCCTGCAATCAGAAGGTTGTGGGTTTGAATCCCAGGACTGCCAGTTGCACCACAGAGGTACCCTTGAGCAAGATACCATCCCCACACACTGCTACCCGGCCCTACGTTCCTGGCTGCCTGCTGCTTCACTTGATCGAATGGGTAAAATGCAGAGAAAGAATTTCACACTGTGTGTGTTCACATATGGCAAAATTTCCTCTTAAAAGTAACACAAAAATACATGCTTGCCAAAATATACTTGAAAGTTAAAATGAAAAAAAGTTTTAATATTTGTTCTTTTTTTACATTTTCTTGGAAATGTAACTTGCTAAATGTCCTGAGTGTCAGTAATCCTCGACTAAAGCCCAGTTTGTGCAGAGCTGAGTGACAGGGGTATCAAGACAACTGGGTGTGGGTTTGAATCCCAGGAATGCTAGTGGCACCACTTAGGTACCCATGAGCATGGTACGATCTCCACACACTGCTCCCCGGGGTCTGTGTTCCTGGCTGCCTCTGCTTCACTTGGGAAATGGGTTAAATGCAGAGAGAATTTCGTGCTGTTCACCCTGTGTGGAGGGCCTTAATCTGAACTGGGTGTTTTTCCAACTGGAGGTTGAGGGGGGGCAGTCGAGAGCTGGGTTAGAACTCAGCCCCTGGAACATGGCGGACGTGACTTACGGTTGGATATAAAATAGACATTAACTACCTAAAATGCAGTAAACTTTATTGTATAGAGATATCTAGTCTTCTATGGTTTGAAGCTGTGGTTGGCGCTCCGTGTGTGGCTCTCTTAAGACTCCTCTCTCAGACTGAGGATCTGATTTTTGCGGGCGGATTCGATCCTCTCCAGGCCTCGGCGTGGAACCGCTGCACCGGACCAACACACTGAGCCACGGAGAAACTCTACAATTTGCCCGGGAAAAACGGCTTATGTATGTTGTGAGTAGGCTCTCTAACTGAAAAACTATTTGTTGCCTATTCTAAAACTGAACATAAACAATGTAACGTTGGTAAATAAACATGTTAACAGCTAGCTAGCACTTTAGCCTAGTGAAAGATAAGCACTGCCAGGACAACAACCTGACCAGCTAAATCATTTACGTATGTCTTTGGTTTAGACTAACTTTTTGGGGTTTTTGCTGTGTTGAGATTATCTTTGTCGTGTTGAGCTTTCTGGCTTGTTTCTTTGCAGTACTAGTGTGTGACCAAGCTTGTCCGCAAGTATAAGTTGAGAATTAGCTAGGTTAGCTAGCCCAGCGGTCCATGTGTCTCGAAGTGCCACTGTGCTAAAATGTGCCCTCTAATCGAAAAGTGGCTTCACCAGAGTAAGGCTGTAGTCCACAAACTACTCGTCATCACATGCTAAGCCTTTTCTTGTAACTTCTCCTGAAAGGTGTTGGAGTGCTGCAGCACAGCTGTGAGACCAGAACTCTGCTGATGGCAACTCCTGCCCCAGAAGTGGGCAGACCGATGGAGTTTCCTTCTAAAAACGAAGAAGAGGCGCAGACTGAAAGGGTTAACCGAGCACACACCTGTACCCTGAATGGAAATCCTCTGGCGGTACTGAAAGACACACTTCCAGAACCTCAGGCTTTAGATCAGAACCCCTCTCAGCGCATCAGGACAGAGGCAGATTCCAGCATGATTAATACCTCATTTGAAGAAAGCCCAGATATGTCCGAAGGTTAGTCTGGTACCCTTGATGCGATTTTGTTTAATGTGATTAAATTAGACTTTTGACATTGGACAAAAGAGTACACATTACGCACATACAAGCAATTTCCTAAAAGATTCATAAAGTTTTCTGAATCTGATTAATAACTCTAGAAACTGTTTTGTATTTAAAGGACAGACAGCACATAGTTCTCAGCTCCTCTCAAATGAAGACCATCTGGCATTACCACCAGAGAACAAAACATGTAAAAAGGGACGTGGAGGTAAAAAGATAGGATGCATCAGGAAGAACTCAGCGAAGGTTCTAGTTTCTGGTGCTGCAATGAAAAAAGAAACCAGACGGAAGGCTCCAGCAAAAAGGAAGATGAAGATAGTCAGTGAGCCCGTTCTACAGACTCTTGTAGAACATGACAGCCCTGCCGCTCCAGAAACACCCCAGATGACTCCGGGTGGCCGCCCAAAAAGAAGAGCTGCCAAAGCGTATGGTTCTTAAACTTCTAATTTTGTTGAAAGTATGAAAAACACTGAGGCAGTTTTCACAAAGCGTAACGTAACAATAACCGTGAGATGGTTGCAAGCCATCGGTTACCTTATATGATATAGACCTAACTACAGGACTGTAGGTAATCTTTTTGAACAGGTCATCCTGGTTAAAAAAATTGAATTTTAATATTCGTTTTGTGAAATGCACCAAATTTATTAGCACCACAATAACTCAGATTCCCAACAACGAGGCACTATTAGCACTAAAATCATGTTTTTGTCACGGTGAGACAGGAAAAGTCACAAATACACCTATGGTTGCAGTTATAATGTTTAAAAACAGTTAACTAAAAGTTAACTATTTGTAGTCTAAACTGCTTTTGTAGTCTATTTTTTGTTGTCTCCTGTCCAGGAAACCAACCTAATAAATAATTTGTTTTTATTAGTTAATTTTTTAAAAAAAAGAAAAGAATCCTGAATCATAGAACCCCAGACTAAACAACAACTAGGCATTTTGTACTTTGCATTTTGTAAGTGCTCTTACTTGTCATATGGTATTTAATTTCAATCACAAATTTCTGCCAAAGCCAATTAGCCCATTCAGATTTTGCACCCCACTGAACGCTAATCTGTTATTTTTTACTTTCTGTAGTAGGCATGGCTGCACCAATGTCTTTAAGCAAAATGTAAAATGGAACCAAATCATCCGTCATCCGTGCTTCATCCCCAAATGCGGGTTTATATAATGTTCAAAATCTCATTAAACAGCAACATATTGCTATAACAATGAAATTATTCACACTCGACTGCTTTAATGTGTAGTTGTATGCAAGTGTTTGGGCACCCCTGCATAGATGGCATGTTTTGTTGATTTTTTAAGAGAATAAGTACACGTCCTATACAGAGAACACATTGTACTAATTATAATGCATGATTAATGTGTATTTGTTTAATTTAATATATTGGGTGAAAAAAATGTAAAATGCATGGCATTTTTAATTTTTATGTTTATTCCAATATGTTAAACTCAAAAAATAAATAGAATAAGGCACCAAAATTTGGAGAAAATTCAATATTTAAGTTTTTTTCTGTGCAGATGTTGGTTTGTTTTCAATTGGAACGTCACTAAAATTTGGTCAGAGTTTTTAGACAGTCCCTGTGCTGCCATTAGTTTGTTTCCAAAAGAATACGTCTCACACAGTTTCTGAATTATTCCCAGTGCTTTGGAGTACCTCCACTCTGTCACCAAGGACCTTCAAAATGCCAGCATTTCATCTGCAAAGACGGAGAGCAACAGTCCTGTCCAGTCGGCCAGTTCTTCTCGGAGAAAAACCCCAGGACAAAAGAAGGGGCGGAAAAGGAAAGCCCAAGACTATGACCGTAAGAACGAGGACAGCGACTTTGATCCGGAGGACGTTGAAGAGATGGAAAGTGAAGACAATGATGAGGAAGATTTTCTTTGTAAAGTAAGAATGTTTTACAATATAGGGAATAGTATTGGAGGTTCTATATTGGAGCCAAGCAAGTAACTAGATTATTTTCTGTTAGCTCTGTACAACATAATAAAAATTTCCTGTCATGGTCATAAAGCAGCTTTTCATTGCTTTTGTTTAATACTTAAAGTCTTGAAATAGATTTTTAAAAACATTGTCATAAAATGTCTGAAAATTAAATGTACTGATGACTGACCTTGTTATTTTTAATAGATTAGCTCATGGCCTTTTCTAAAAAAACAAATGTAAACGGGACCTGTAAAATGTGTAAAAAGCTTTTTCAAGCCACCATTCTTTTAAATATTGGCACATAGCTATTATTCTTGCTAGGAGCAACATACCACCAAAACTATATGCACTGCTCCATAGTCTATCACAGGAACATTGTTTTCTTCTTATAAATTAGCATTTTCAAAAAAATGAAAGGAGCAGACTACTTTTAGTACTTCTTGATATGTGAATTAAAACTAGCTGTTGGTATACATAAACTGATAAAAAAAAATTCTCATAGTGGGGCATTAAGTCCAATATGTCATGGATTAAAATACTTTTGGGGATTATGAAGAAGATACAAAAGAGAGATGAGAGTAAAAAACTGCAATAATTAGAATGTTGTTGTTTTTTTACCGTAAATTGTGTTGTATGTGCAATCATTGTGATGTTTGATGTTATTTTTTTCTTACAGAAGACTGCCTGTAAAGACAAGCTGGTTGGAAATAATGGATTGTCCAGCAGTGCCTTGCAACCTCTGTGGACCTCCTTTAAAAACACCAAGGAATTGTAAGCAGTTTTCTTCTGGTTCATTCAGGAGTGTGTATGAGTTTTCAGAGTGAGACTTCTGATCTGGGGCCCAGATCCTCTTACTCGCGGCTAACACAGCTACACAGTGACTAATTTTGAACTTTCTTCCCTTTTGCTCTCTGATAACTCCATAGTCGTGAAGAGCATTGCTCCACCTGGGTATTCTCTGAGTGGATCCCATCAGTTAGCAACTGGCATCTTCTGTCTACCAGGTATCATTTCCTATGATGCTTTACTTGAGGACAATAAAAGGTACAAATAAAAACAAGTATTAAAGTAGGAGTAAGCAATTTAGCTAATAAAAGAACTACCACAGTAATTACTTTGAGTTACTTTTTATAATCTGCCTGAAAACTGACTCTTAAATTTTGGGAATTAGGAATAATGCTAAATCAAAACTTCACATTGCTATCCTATTTGGCAGCCCATATTAATGCTGTTTTCACTTGTGATTTTGTTAATGCATTTATTGATCTCTTTGATATCAGTGAGGCGAAACCATATTTGCCCCAGGAGGAGGAATCGGCCAGTTTTACAGTGTCTCGTGAGGGAATCAGTGAACAAAGTACTCTGCATAAGATCAAAAGGTAATCTAGGATTTAGAACTAGATTGTATTTCTGCAAGAAAATGTAAAATGGGATTGTGTGGTTGCTATGGTGACTGTACTTGTTACTAGGTGGTTGCTATGGTGTTACTAAGCGGGTTACTATAACAGTGTAGATGGTTACTAAGGTGTAGCTAGCTGGTTGCTACAGTAACTGAAATGGTTGCTGTGGTGTTGCCAGGCAGTTGCTTTGATGTTCTAAGTGATTGCTAGGGTGGTTTTGATGGTTTCACTGCAGAGGGTTAATGTAAAACCACTGGTCAAAAAAACAGGTGTGCCAGTACTTCTTCACACTGAGACATTGGTCTTATGGCCAAAAGAAAGTTTGTTTAAAAAAAAAAAAATCAAAGAATAGTATTTGCAGTGGAATTTGAATCCAGATGTCCATATCTTTAATCTTCAGCATATTCCCAATGAGGAATGGAGGAGGAGTTTGCTGAGAATATAATAAGACTGAAAATAATGCCAGTGGATTATTTCCTTATTAATAACCAAAACTACAGTTATGGATGTATATCATTCATTTAATTATAGGCGCTGAGGTCTAAATATAGGCTTCTTGCATGCCCAAAAATCAGTGGGAAAACACACGTGGCTGATGAAGAGATTAAAACAGCTGAGAAAAAAGTCTGCTGGCTGATATTAAGGCTCAAACTACACATTTTTCATTTTTCTCTATATCTCTTGTCCTCTCTCTCCATATATTTTTTCAATGATCAATTAAATGAGCAATTTTTGGACATTGGCCAAGATGTGGGGTATACCTAGACTTTTGCACAGAGAGAGTGGCACCCACACATTGGTTTTATGGCCAAAAGAAAGTTTGTTAAAAAACAATGCCCACAATGGGGTTTGAACCCGTCACTCGCAAGTTTTTAATCCTCAGCGCGTTCTAACCAATGGCAGTGTATTGTTTCTGTACCAAAAACCAAAACAACAGTAACAAATGTTTTAATTAAATAAATTACAAACACTGAGGGCCAGATGATAGAGAGATGCACCCAAACATTGTTTTTATAGACAAACACCAATCTTCTTAGGTGACTTCTGAGGACACTTCTCCTTACAAATTTTTAAATATGGGCAAGGTTCCAACATCAAAACATCTATTAAACTCCCCTGCAGTGCACATGTGTATACGTTTTTGATTGTTTGATCTGGTGCCAAGTATTGATCATTTAAAAAATGTATTTTTGTGGTCACGTCACCTATGTAATATATGGGAGAGAGAGAGGACGGTCAAGCCCCTTTAAAATGTGTGTCGGAGAGAGTCTGTGATATCATGGGTAAGAAGGCTGGAAAAGGGTAAAAAAGTGCAGAAACAGAAACACAGAGAAAACACATGGAGCAAACCACACAGCACACTCATAAACGGACTTCAAGACACTAAAGCTTAGGTCGGTTAGGAAAAAAAGATATGTCTCTCTGTTTCTTTAAAAATAATCAGACTGTGAATGCCACTATGCGGGTGTCTCCAAAAGCTGGTTTTATAGCAAGCACACTTCGCATTTTCTTGAAGAAATGTGTTTGGTTATTATTATTCTTTTTATAGCTGGAATTTGGTGCTGCTTCCTGTCCGAGCTCATATTGAATTTTGGCAACATTACAACGCTAAAATATACTGTAATATCCTGTGTATAGTTTGTGTATACAGGATTTTGATTGTTGATCTGGGCCGAGTATTAATTATTTAAAAATATTATTTTTGTGGCTGAATTACATCTGTAATGTATGGGAAGAGAGAGCAGAGGTGTGAGTCACCTTAAAAGTGTGTGGTGGAAAGAGGGTATCGGAGCAAGTATTGTGATGTCACTGCTATAGTGGCCAATTAGACAGCAACTTTTTCTCTGTGCTATTTTAATCTCTGTTGCAGCCACGTGCATACCCCCCTCCCACCCCCAATTTTTCCCAAAAAATTCCAAAATCTCCCATAATGAAGTGGAGGAGCAGGTTTGTTGTGAGACGCTCTGTTCTGGAGAAATTCAGCAAGTCAAAACTGTTTCAGCAAGTCCTCAACTTATCAAAAAGCTGTGTACACGCACAGTAGACCAGATTGTTGTAGCATTGGAGTGATGTCAGTATTTTCAAAACTGTAGAATGAGAAGGATTGGCAAATTCCAGGTATAATAATAATAAACTTAAGAACAACAGTAGTGTGATTGCTTCCCCAAACACAGTAATAACAATGATTGCTTTCATATCACACAAATGATAAATGACAAAACAATAATGTTCTTTCGGTCCTAGGTAGAGTTGAGGAGGATGTGGTACAAAATAATGTGTTACAGTAATGTAATGACCTTTTTCTGTAGCCATGTATATTAAAACATTACAGTTTACATTCACAATTTTAAAGTGAATTATTTTACTTGTATTACTCTCATGCGACTGGTTATAATACAGTACTGTGCAAAAGTCTTAGGCACCTATGAAAATTGTTTGAATCTGTTTATATCAGCAGTGGGTTTCTTTCT
>JBBJLS010003985.1:0-16441 GCA_037577275.1 Bryconaethiops microstoma
AAAGATAGACTGCATAAATGTATATATATATATTTATGTATTTACATATATGCGCACACACACACACACACACACACACACACACACACACACACACACACACACACACACACACACACCCTTTTACAGCCACAAGCAAATCTGAAAAATAATATACTGCAACAAATCTATGAATACAAACATATACTTAGTCAATTAAACCCAGAACTGTATATCTGAGACAATGTATGTTTCCACCAGAACAGGACATCTTAAAGCCTCTTCTCACCAAATCTTTTTTTTTTGTGCAAAATTCTTTCATAATTCAGTATAAACAGAGCCATCCAAAGTGGGGATGAAATGGTTTATTGCAGAGAATTTAATTTCTTTACAGTGGTGGTGAGTGGAACCAGATGTCTCCAACACAAATACAGCTGTTTTATTCACTATCAATCCCCAGTGAAGCTCCATTTGTCTCTGAATGTTTATATGGATGTTGATTATAGGAAAATACTGAATCTGAACTAAATCGGTTTTATTTAGGCACTATTTTGCCTGGAGACACCCTGCATATATCCCTCCATCATGAATGGGTGCATATCTAAAGGGGGCACTGTAAGGTCTCTTCTCACAGAAAAAGAGTATAAAAAAAAAAAAAAATTCATTTTTGACATCTTTTCAACATTTTCCAAATTCAAAAGCAGACAGAGAAAAAATATAGGTGTATATGTCCAGAGAGTTATTATATGACTCTATGTTATGTTTAAACACACCTTCATGGGTTCATTTGAAAACTGCCAGCACTTCTGAAGGCAGTGAAGGAGCTGGAGTCTGGCCTCCAGGGGCCTAAGGGAGGTACAGGAGAGAACAAAATCAGATTTAAAGTCCACATGTAGACCCGTGCAAAAGTCTCGGAACTCCCCCTCATTTTTTACATCTGGCTTTGAATCACCTTGTCTGTGCAAATTTTTTATTTTACATCTGTCGAACTGAGTAGATTAAATGAAAAACGGGAACAAATGTTTTACTGTGACAGGTTGCAATGCGCCTAATGATACAAGGTACCTAGATAAAGGTGTTCCAACCACTCAGCATTCAGCACCTCTAGGATACTGATCACCACCTGATCATCTGGAATCAGCTGCACCGGTTTCTTCACTGGTTCAGGCCTTAAGCTAGATGTGCTTTGTTCTGCTTGAATGATTCATACGTAGGTCACTTTGTGGATTAACAAAAAAAAATTACTAAACTAAACTTCCATAACTGAATGGGTGGGGTTAATTTGCTGTACACTAAATGGAGATGGCTAGTTTGCGGTTGACTGAATGGATGGACCTAAACTGCTTAAAACTAAATGGGCAGAACTAAAGTGTCCTAAGCTGAATGGGTAAGGCAAAATTGCTTTAGACTGAATATGTGCTTAAATGCACTAACACACACATACAAACACTCACTGTATGCCCAGCCTCTGGAGCTGATGCTCTGTAAAGCCGGGGATCTCGACTCGGCTGTGACTCTCTGTGGAAAGTGGGTAAAGAAAAAAGTTATTTCAGGAGGAAACAGCTAAACAAACTCATATCTCAGCTGACGATGATTACACTAAATTTTTTCAGCGCAATAAAAACACGCTGCTTCTGTTAATGAGACCACAGACCTGCTTTGTCTACTGTCAGCAGCCAGGAAGGAGGAGAACAAAGTGAGGGATTCAGTTTAAACAACCTTGATCTGAAGGTCATGCTGATAACACCTAAATCACAGCTGAAGTGGAAGAAGGACATCTCCGGTTTCTATCCTCTCTCTCCAAGTAGCGTCTATCTTCCTAATGCCGACAACAAGGCAAATATTTCAACACTCCTCCTTAATTCAGCACAAACAGTCATCCAGAGTAGAGATTCTGATTTCTTTACAGCGGAGAGAAATGGAACCAGACGTCTTCAACACAAATCCAGCTGTTTTGCTCACTATTGAACCCCAGTGAAGCCTCTGAGAGTTCATATGGATCATGATGATGGTAAAATAGTGGAAAATCTGAACTAAATCACTTTTCTTCAGAGATTATTTGGCTTCACGACACCCTGCATTTATCCCTACACCATGAATGGGTTTAGTTTTAGGACCAAAAGCTTCTCAAAGCTCTGGTAGAACAACTGCTCAGACACCGGGCAGCACAACCATAACCATTTCATGGAATAACTTTCTGTGATGGAGCTTTTAGAGGGAGATGTCTGGTTCCATTCACCACCACTGTGAACAGTTAATAATTTTACACCAAAGTATCTCTGGACCACTTTGGACCACTTTGGCAATATTTAAGATGCTTATAGTCAGTCCTGGAGGGTCGGCTTCCAATTAATCTCTTCTTGATTTAACTCATGTTTTAACAGTTTAAGGGGGTGTCCAGGATCAAGGTGTACAACGTGAAAATGTAGGGATAGGCACGGTTAGGGTTTTACTGACAGTACTATTATTGATCCCACTCTCGATAATTTGGTGTGAAAAATAAAAAGACTACCTCATTCAATATCAAATAAAAGAATTAAAGTGAAGTAAATGAAAGTGAAAGTGAGTAAATTCACCAAATTAATAATATGCCCAAAATATTAGAACTAAAATATTAGGACATAAAACAGTTTTTTTTTTTATTCCAAATTTTAAAAATGAAATCGAAAGTGAAAGTGTATCCATGACCCCAAACACAAACACACAGGTACAGTCCTGTATAGAAGTGTGTATGAATGCATGCATCCCGCAGCGCCAGCGTTGCCAACTCTCTCCTACAGAAAGTAGCTGAAGTTTACCCAGAAATTCGCTAGATGACGACACACAATAATTTGCATATACACGTTCTCAGAACCAGAATTTAAAAAAAAATAAGGAACCACAACGCCCAGATACTTGGAGACATAGATATCCGTAACTCCATCCTTTTTGGGAGTTTTGGAAGTAGGGTATAGGTTGTCATTGTTTTAATGTATTTCTTTTACAGGTTTGTGTAATAAAAGACCAAATAAAGTTTGATTTCAATGTCCGTGTGTTTACTTGTTAAAAAGGAAGGACAGATGTTTGGAAGGCTCTTTTTTACTTTGTTTAAAAATATAACAAATTCTTTTGCTTGTAATAAAACTTGTTTTGAGTGGGTGAGATCAACCAAGAACGGTTTATTACTGGTCAGTCGATGGGACAGTCATACTGCACCACATGCGCAGATCATTCACTTTCCGTGCGCCTGGGTCTCAGGTTAATCTGCAGGGAATACTGACCACAAAGTTGCACATAAAGTAGCTAAGATTTGCCAAAAATGTCGCTAGATTTGTCGCTAGATTTGCCGACGTTAGAAATGGCAACACTGGCTCGTGCTGCCTGTGTGTATTCATCTCCCTACCTGGTCGCGAGCGTTTCTCCGGAGTGACGCAGGGCGTCTCCTCGCGTGTGCGTTTACCACTCTCCATTGCAGCCGATAGTACTGATTCCTGATGGTTAATAATGATGATTATTAATCTGTTTGGATAGTTTTTTCCACCTCACTCTGGCTCCTTTTCCGTCCGGCTCTATTTTTGTCTTTGGCGGCTTATCCCCCACTCTGTTTGATCTACAGCGACCCCTACAGGCGCGGCGTCCTCAAATACGTATAAAGTGACCATTTGTCATACCCACTACAGCACCGCGAAGACAGTGACTTGCTCCAGGGTACCTCACTGGAATTTAAACCCACAAACGTTTGCTTGCAACTCCCCAACCACCAAGCCGCCAGCTGCCCCGAATGAACCCCTGTTTTTTCACATGTAATAATATGATTTATGTTTGTGGTTAATTTGATCAACAGTTTTATCCTCCAGAAATTAAAATTGCACAGACATCACAGTTTGGTTCTTGTCAAAGAACACTATATAGACTAATGTACTGAGACCTGTTTTTCAGCGTTTGGGCTAAGCCCTTACTTCCAGTAAAGGTCTTAATGCTTTAGCATAAAAAGACATTTTGGACAACGCCATGCTTCCAACTTTGTGGACACAATTTGGGGTAGAGCCTTTTCTATTCCAGCATGACTGCGCCCCAGAGCACAAAGCAAGCTCCATAAAGACATGTTTGGATGAGTTTGGTGTGGAAGAGCTTGACTGGCCCACACAGAGCTGTGACCTCAGAGTGGAAGCTGTCATGGCTGCCAAGGGGGGCCAACTCCACATTAAAGTATATGTATTTGAATGCAATGCCATTAAAGTCCCTTTTGGTGTAATGGTCAGGTGTCCCAATACCTTTGTCCACATCTCAGATCCTTTCGCTCATCCTTTAGCTTGACTGAGCCTATTAGCCTGTTTGCTCTCTGAGATTTCTGCCTGACTGTTCCTACTCAGGATGTGTTTCATTTGACATATTTCACTTCAAATATCAACATTCTGATGGAAAATATGTTTCCATCCTCAATGTCATGTGACCTATTAGTGGTTCTCACAATCCGACAGGTCTGGTAATATTCAGTTATGGTCCTAAAGCAGAGGGAAGTTTTTTGAAGGTTATAATATTACATATTACAGCATATTACCCTCAATATCATCTAAACCAACTAAAATAAAATGTATAAAATTTCTTATATGTTTAATAAAACAGCTGAAACAGCTCCAAAGAACACTGATGTATAAAATGTGTACTAACACTGAACACATCATGATGTTCATTTTGATTTTACCCAATTTGTCCACATTAAATTAGGAAAAGTCATTTAATATGAAGCAAAAAAATATTTATTTAAAGACATTCAAGATTAGATGGCATCAAATTTAAATAAGGGACATCAAACATAAATAAGGGTTTGTACATTAAACATAAAAGTACTAGAACATCAAAAAAGCACTTAAGTACTTATACTCTTGGGCCCCTCCTGGTCATCATTTATCTCCTTCCCCTTGAAAATGTTTTCCATAAATTCAATATCAGTTTTCACTGTTATGCAGATGACACCCAGCTTTACCTTACCAGTAAACCCACTTTCCTCCCTTGCTGATTGCTTAACAGAGATAAAAACCTGGTTTTCGTCAAATTTCCATAAAAAGTGATAAAACGGAAGTTCTCATTATTGGTACCAAATCAACATTATCCAAAACTAACAGTATCTCTAATGATATTGATAATTGCTCTGTCTCCCCCTCTACACAGGTTAAGAGTCTGGGTGTCATCCTCGACAGAACTCTTTCTTTCCAATCCCATATCAATAACATTACCCGGTCTGTATATTTTCATCTTCGTAATATCAACCGGCTCTGTCCCTCTCAGCTATAGTAACTGTGGTTGTTGCTAGTGTTTACTATGGCATGGCAGGTGGTTGCACAGGTGGTTGCTATGGTAACTGTAGTGGCTGCTGTAGTGTTGCTATGTGGTTGCCAAGGTTGTTGTTAGCTGATGAAAATAAAATTTTCCCAATATGTGTGAATATCAGGTATACATCTGTTGATGAAAATACATAAATGCACATGCCGTTGAAAAATTAAGTTTACATTTAATTCTTCACCACTTCACCAAATACATATGTGTGTGTATATATATATATATATATATATATATATATATATATAGCGATTTGGAATCATTTTGATGTTGTTGCTTATTTGGGTGTTTGTTGTTGTTTTGGTGCTTATCGTGGTTGTTTATTCTGGTGTTTGTTGTTGTTCATTTGGATGTTTATTGTTGTTTAATTGAGTGTTTGTAGCTGTTTATTCTTGTGTTCATTGTTGTTTATTTGAGTGTTTGTTGTTTATTCTGGTGTTTGTTGTTTGTTTTTGTATTTGTTGTTTGCTGTTGTTTATCTGGGAGTTCTGAGGGTTGAGCTCAGGGTGTTTGTTGTTTATTCTGGTGTTTATTGTTTGTTGTTGTTTATCTGAGAGTTCTGTTCGGAGCTCTGGGTGTTTGTTGTTTATTTCGTTGTTGTTTCTTGTTTATCTGGGGGTTCTGGGGGCTGAGCTCTGGGTGTTTTTGTTGTTTATTGTGGTGTTTGTTATTGTTTATTCTGGCATGTATTGTTTGCTGTTGTTTATCTGTGAGTTCTGTGCGCTGTTCCATGAAACAGGATTAAGGGAGCTGAGCTCTGGGGGCTGAGCTCTGGGTGTTGTTTATTTTGTTGTTTGTTGTTTATCTGGGAGTTCTGAGGGTATTCCATGAAACAGGATTAAGGGAACGTCTGGCTTATTTCAATGGAAAGTAAGGGAAAATAAAACAGACTTTCCCTTAGGTCTGTTTCAGGGAACGGGACCCTGGGGTCTGAGCTCTGGGTGTTTTTTGTTATTTATTCTGGTGTTTGTTCTTGTTTATTCTGGTGTTTATTGTTTATTTATGTTTATCTGTGAGTTCAGGATCCTGGGTCGTGTTCCACGAAACAGGAATGAGGGAAAATCTGGCCAACTTTCCCTTGCTTTCCCTTGAAAATAAGCCAGACTTTTCTTTAAAAACACAGGACCCTGGGCGCCTGTTTGTTGTTGTTTATTCTGGTGTTTATTGTTTATCTGGGAGTTCTGGGGGCTGAGCTCTGGGTGTTTGTTGTTGTTTATTCTTTTGTTTGTTGTTATTATTTATCTGGGAATTCTGAGGGCTGAGCTCTGGGTGTTTGTTGTTTATTCTAAAGTTTGTTGTTTATCTGGTTGTTCTGGGGGCTGAGCTCTGGGTGCTGGGCCGGAGCTGAAGGGCAGAAGCTCAGAAGAGGTAAAAAAAACAAACAAACACTAAAACTTAACTAATTTCATGTTTGTTCACCCCTTTCTCTCAGTCAGTCGGTTTATTCGGCTAGAACGCATGTCTTGTTTATAAACTCGAGCCTTTTTCACTGTTTATTCGGGTCTAGGCCAGTTTGACTTGTTTTTGTATGCCATTAGCATTAGCCTTAGCTTCTACAGTGCAAAGCTAATGCTAATCCTAGCCGTCATCAGAGTTGTATTTATTGAATATAAAGTGTTTGTATTCGTATTTTCGGGGTGAACGACTTTCCTTTGAACCTTAGTTTCCTACAAAATGGTATTTTTAAATTAACAGCCCTGCTAATGTTTGGCGTTACTATTAGCTGAGAAACTAGCTGGCTAACTTTTTCCAAACTTCTCCAACTTCCCTTAGCCACAGATTTGTGTTGTTGTTACACTGTAAACTCGTTTAACTGAAACCTCACTCGTATTTTGGTGCTTTAGTTCTGTTAAAAATGTGATTTTTGTGATGGTCGGAGGTTTTGTCAGCCTTTACCATTGAATATTTTATTATTCTTATTGTTTTTAACGTTTTGTACCTGAGAGAAAGTGACCAGTCGCTACAAATGTAGGATATTAACTGGTGTTTATCGGTTTACCTGACAACCAAGAATGATCTTTGTTTAAGTCACGTTTATATGAAAGAAAGGCCCGGTTGTCTTGGGAAAAAAAGTGTTTGTTGACATTATTTTCTCCTTAGTTGTTTGCTATTAGCTCCATATTATCTGAACATTTCTCAATCTATACATTACAAACACGTTCTTTAATGTTAGTTAAGCCAGCCTAGATGGATAGAGTGGCATTAAGCATCTAAAACATATGAATATTTCCTTTTTTCCTTTCTTTCAGTATCACTACATAAAAACCTGGATTTGCCTCTAGTTTAAAAAAAAAGGCCTTTATTAGTTGTGTAAGCACATCTGAAGAGAAGGTGAGGTCTGATTTGGGCACAAACTTATGTCATAATTATGTTTAAGATTGTTCAATCTCTGTTAAGCCACATATTATATTTGGGCTCAGTTTGACCCCATTCCACGGGTAATGTCTCTAAATGATTGACATCATTTTTTGCTTCCTATTAAGTGATTTTTCTTGATTTAATGGGGGACAAACGGTACAAAACGAACATGATGATCTTCATTTATAGATGTGTCCACGATTCTTTATTTGTCACACACAGTTATACAACTCATGTGAAATGTGTCTCTTAAACGTCCGTGAGACAAATATAGTTATAAAAAAGAGTAAATCTAAAGGCTAGGCTAGTTATAAAAAATGAGTAAAACTAAATAATAAAACTGTATTCAAATAAAGTGGCTCTTATAGTCATGTGTGAACACACTACAGCACACGGCGTGAACAGTGTGAAATTCTTTTTCTGCATTTGAAGCAGCGGGCAGCCAGGAACACGGCACCCAGGGAGCAGTGTGTGGCGACGGTACCTTGCTCAAGGATACCTTATTGGTACCACTATCTGTCCTGGGACTTGAACCCATGACCATCTCATCACACAGGCAAATCCTTAATCACCAGACCACCAGGCACACTGATAACATAAGTCTAAATCCATTTTATAATTTTGACAGCGCGAAAACAGACTTGCTGCCACTGCAAGGCGCGAAAGGGTCGTTCCAATCGTACGCCTCTGCCTCTATGTATATTTAAATTTTTCCTCCACTTTTTCTAAAACATTCTGATGAACACCCTCAACCTGGTGTGTTTAAATACCCGTAATTAATACATAATTATGAAAATGAGTTCCAATGATTTTTAAATCACAGTTTATTCTTTACATAATCTCATTAAACAATATGATAACATGAAAGGTAATAACATGTATGAATAAAATAAAGTAGCAAAACACCATTAGAGCATGTCGAGTTTGTACCTTTGTTTGTACCGCCTTAATATTGTTTAATAAAGCACTACAGACTTTAGATTGTTCAGTAAAACATTGCTAACTTCAGATCATTCAATGAAACACAGCTGACTTTAGATCATTTAATATATCACTGCTGACTTTAGATCAGTTAATAAAACACAGCAGACTTTAGATCGTTTCTGACTGAAAAGAGTCAGAAAAGGGCGCCGGTTCCATACCCTGCTGTAAACAGAATTTTTTTAAAACAAACATTTTGTGTCCATATAACCAATGTTTGGATGTCTTCAAAAACAGGTTTTATAGCAACAATGCAGTCACATTTCAAATTTCCTTCCAGAAATTCAGTCTAGTTTATTCATTAGTTTTTTTGCATGTTCTTTGAATAACTGTTGCTGGTTTAATCTCGGGATCTCTGCAGATGGCTGCTATTCGCAAGAAGCTGGTAATCGTTGGAGACGGCGCCTGTGGAAAGACCTGCTTGCTCATTGTCTTCAGTAAAGACCAGTTCCCCGAGGTCTACGTGCCTACAGTCTTCGAGAATTATGTGGCCGACATTGAGGTGGATGGAAAGCAGGTAAGGAGACGAGGCGTAATGATGTAGTCGACTCACGGTTCGGTTCGATAACGATTCAGGGCTCACAGTTACCATAAAACTGAAAGTTTGGTGTTCTAGCTGTCTTTCTCAGAAGGAAAAATTCTGTCAGATCTGGACTAAATGGACTGGATATGTTAAATCTATTTTTCAGATTTTTGTTGGAAGGTTTATTAATTTTAATGTTATCTCTCCTAAATTTAAGACAAAAGCTTCCTGTGTTTGTTTATATGAAAAACATTTGGTCATGGTAAGAACAAAGAGTGAAACTTCATGTGAGTTTATAAAAATTGACTTGTTTTTCAGGTAGAGCTTGCATTATGGGATACTGCAGGCCAAGAGGACTATGACCGATTAAGACCACTTTCCTACCCTGATACGGACGTCATTCTCATGTGCTTTTCTATAGACAGTCCTGACAGCTTGGGTAAGTCAACAAGAGTTAATTGTTTTCAGTTTTAAGGCTTTAGATCTGTTGCTTGTATCTTATGCCTTTTCTTCTGAAACTCCCTGGCCACATTATCAGATACCCCTCCCTTGTATCTCCACCTGGAGGTGTACAGTTAGTGTGTGTGTTAGCTCCTCTAGACCTTCATCGGGGATTAGTTTCTGATCACAGAGCTGTTCTTGGCTGACTATTCTTGGCTGACTCGATGGTAGACCACTCAACTAGGGGTGGTACAGTTCCACTTTTTCATGTCCGATAACGCACCCTCGAGTATCTGTCTTTTTCACTCTTCAATAACTGATCTGTTAATACCACATCTGTCTGAATCTGAAATGGCTTCTTACTTCCTCTAGAAGGTACTGTGTTAGTGATAAAACTCCAATATAGTGCAGTGTGTCCATTATGTTTTGCACACATGGCTGCATCCCCAGCGACTCTTTGTTAGACATTTTTACACTATTTGGGTGCAGGAGTCTGTGTTATAAGTGCACTATGTAGGGGGGCAAGGAGCCATTTGGGACACAGCCCTGCTGCTCCTCTGTGTGTCTCTCTTTATGGCATGTTGATCAGAGTTTTGTTCAGTGTTTAAGGGTGTTTTCACATATAGTCCTCTTTAAAGGAACTGAACTCAGTCCTCTAGAAGTGGTCCAAAAAGTATACCAGCAGAAACGGAACGCACTCCTGGTTCGCTTCGACTGTTTTCGCTCTCTAGGCTTGCCGTAGGTAGATCACGTGGTACAGCCCCGGGAAACCATAAATATGTCTATGCGTGTAACAGACAATAAATAAATAAACTTTCAAATACGAATAAACGAATAAATGATAATAAAAAATTAAAACCCAATAAATAAATACATACATACATACATACATACATATAGGGACCTAGAGATTCCTGTCAAGATAAAGTTTCTCTACCAAGTTACACAGCCTCAAAGCATTCTTGCTTAACAGTTGAAGAAAAATAGTAGCATAGATATTTGTGGAAAATGTAGAAGTTTGGTGGAGCTTTTAACCATCTACTCTTATGTAGCAAAAAAAATCCAAAGAATGGGGAACGTGAAGAATCAATGGTAGCAGGTTGGATGAGGAACTAAAGCTGAAGTGGACCAGAAAGAGATCCAAGTCTTATACATTTTTTATACATTCCTGAGAGTGATTATATGGGGCCTTTAATATATTAAAAACCATCACTATTGCAATACATCACAGTAAAATTGCAATTCTGTTCATATTGTGCAGCTCTAATACCTGGTGTTATGAGAACCTAATGAGAAACTGTCGCATAGACCTCAATGTGTATTCATATTTACCCATGCATTTCATGCAGCTCTAGTTAATATTTGTCTTCTGATGTGGTGTCACAGAAAATATTCCAGAAAAGTGGACACCAGAAGTGAAACATTTCTGCCCGAATGTACCCATCATCCTCGTGGGCAACAAAAAGGACCTCCGTAATGATGAACACACTCGGAGGGAACTTGCCAAAATGAAACAGGTGTGGCCTCTTCTCCTTTCTTTTATTTAAAAGGTTTTCCAGCTGGTAAGTTCAGTATGATGTTATTTTCTCTTTCTGTCACATTACAGCCAGAACACAAACCAGATCTGTGCTCCATAAAAGTGATTTAAGATAGTAGTTTGGGAAAATGACCACATTTTCACTCGATCAGACAAGACTAACTTACACATCACCCAGATGTGTTCTGTAAATACACCCCCAAAACGTCTGGAGCCACTCAAACCTCATCAACTCTTCATTAAGGTGGATCAGACTTGTGGACATGGTTTAGGATACAGTATGACTTACTATGAGCTGTTAAAATGAACTGAATTTCAGCATGGAGCCCTAATGGTCCACAGTGGTCCAAAGTGTTTGCCTAATATTCTAAAAATGCCCTAAGTGTGTTCTTGTGTATCTTCCATATAAATTGATGTGTATTGTAATGTTCTTAGTAATTCCACCTACACTTTCTAAATTTTTGAATGGTTCCTAGTTTACAATATAGTGAGGGCTGTAACCCGTGCTTTTGTCTCTCTGCAGGAGCCTGTGAAGCCAGAAGAAGGGCGAGACATGGCCAATCGGATCAATGCTTTTGGCTATTTGGAATGCTCGGCCAAGACGAAAGACGGCGTGAGGGACGTTTTTGAGATGGCCACCAGGGCGGCACTGCAGGTGAAGAAGCGTGGAAAGAAGAACCCCTGCCTGTTGTTATAGAAACGTGTAAAAAGTAGCAGGTAGCGGAGGGTTTAACTCAGCAGTGGTTGAGAAGAATGTCAGGGGGAGGGGTACAGGTGTGCTTATCTGTGCGAACACACCTGAGGAACATCGGGAAACCGAGAGAAGTCTGTTGCACAGCATAGGGGTCTGGGAGAGGGAAGGGATCTGGGGGGGATTTGGGGGTTAAGACTTCTCCGATGAGATTTTGAGGTGAGATTTTTTAAAGAAACGGTTCAGGAATGCTAATGTTGCTAACTGAATGAAAGTGAATAGCCACCAATTTAGCATGATGAAAAAACATAGTAAGTGGCTATGAGCTTCCGTTCCTCTTGTTGGCGTGTTCAGTCGAGCTTTTGCTTTAGCAAAGGACTGCACAGGCAAGGTTTTCTTTTTAGTCCCTTTTGTTTTAACGTTTCTGGACATATCTGTGTACATGAACTCATGTAAACCAAGTGTCTTTAGGCAGCTCCTTTCAGTCCCTGCGTTTTCTGCTAAAATGCTGCTTAAGTCAAGGTGGGTCTTTCATCCTCTTTTCCCCTTTTTGCTCCATCTCTGAACAGGTTCTGGGCTGTACGTTAGTGACTTAAAACATTTGAACGTTTTTTGTGTCATTTAAAACATAGGTTTTTTTAATGTTGCATTTAGAAAATAAAATTTAATGGAAAAATGATTTTGTCCTATTTTCTTGGATTGTTTTTAAAATTCGAATGTAGATTCTCAGCAGTAAGGGTTGCCAAATCTATTGTTTAGAAAGTTATATACTGAATTTTATTTTTGTTGCTTGATGTTTCAAATAAAGGAATGATGTCCAAAGAAAGCATTTATGTATTTGGATAGTTTGCAAACTGCCTGTAGTGTACAGTGTCATTTTGACACCTTAAAGCATGAACAAAAAATCTGTATATTTAAGCACTGACACTTAAACGTGTTTTATTAACTGTAGATAATGTAAAGTAATATTCTAAAAATGCCACAAGCATTCTTGTGTATTTCAGTATAGTTCTTATAAATGTATGTATAATGTAATGATCTTAAAGCGTGCTTGTACATCAACTCCGAATGGTGTGGAAACAGGTATGCTCTCCAAAGCTGTGACGTGCAGATATTATTTGCCACGGTGTGCATAGACCCGGATACTAATGCTGCGGACGCGCTTTCTGAGTTTAACGAGGCACTCAGTCACCTGCAATTTCGCCACCCCGAGGGATGTTTAATTATTGCCAGGGACTTTATGTAAATTTAAAGACTATTCTGCCCAAACTCCACCAATATGTCGAGTTCTAAACCAAAGGAGCTAATATAGTATACTTGGTCTACACAAACACCAGATCAGCATACAAAGCATCAAACCGCTCCCACCTCGGACTTTCTGACCACACTACGGTAATGCTCACTTCAGCACACAACCCACTGCTGAGGGGGGCAAAACCTGTAACAAACGGGTTGGTCCTTGCAGGGCTGTTTTGAATGCACAGACAGGAGCATCACCAGAGAAGCAGCCAAGACTGGTCAGATAGTTGATGCCCGAGACGTTCTATCAGAGTTTTGAAAAGGTTTTGGTCCTAAAACTAGACCCATTCATCGTAGAGGGATGCATACAGGGCGTCATGTAAAAGTGATGGCGTCATGTTCAGATTTACCATCATCAGCATCCATATAAACACTCAAAGACACGTGGAGCTTCACTGGGGACCGATAGTGAATAAAATCGTTGGATTTGTGTCGGAGTCGTATGGTTCCATTCACCACCACTGTAAAGAAAACGGTGTCTGTTTTGGGGAATTTTGGAAAATCACAGCGCGATTTTAACGCAGCGCGGATTCTGTCTGGAGGATCTGGCAACCACAGACTGGATTCACTCCGTGTTTTTCTGCTGCGAAGATAACCCCCCTCCTAAAACGAGCGATTAAAACAACCTGTCAAATTTTGCACATGCCTGCTTTAACAAAGGTAAATATGTTCTCTTTTATTACACCTAAAATGTGATGTGAACTGTTTTATTTTCCCCTAGTTGGACGTTTTACCTGACCTTGTCTGGCTAGTAAAGCTAAACTAGCAACAGTAAATTAGCATTAGCTCATTTGAGACGTTTTCTGATAAATATATAATTTTCTATTTATTTTTAAATGCCTTCAGCAGTACGTTTATCAACAATTTACTTTAAATGCACAGCTCAAGCTCACACTAGTCCGAACGGGCGGTTTTTATGACCAGTGCTAATGCTAACAGCTGGCTGGTTAGTTGAGTTTCGTGATAAGATTTCCAACAGGATTTAGGTTTTCTGCTAAAAAAAAATATTTCTTTATTCTAAGACACTGTCCGGGGGGTGTAGCTTTTCATACTAGTATACATATGATAATGCTGCCTTTTACAGGCTCGATAAGAGGTCTACAGGTAAACCTGCCGAGGAGAACTTTCCGGTCCACCTTAAATTTGTGCAGGACTTGCATTCTGACTACCTCAGCATTTAAGGTGGAACGGAAAGTTCCAGGTTAAAACGGGTCTATCAGTGATTTTTGAGTGATGTGCTTAAAATATTTAACAAAACTGTAACTGTTGTACTACGTTCTGTACTGTGCAAAAGTATTGATTTCCCCTCACTTCTTTATTTTGCTTTGAATCAGCTTAATGGAGGAAAAAATATATAATTTTCTGTCTGTTAAACTGTCGTATATTTGGCACATTGAGTAGATTAAATGAAAGAAACTGTAACAAAATTACACCACCAGGGACTTTAATGACAAAAAATATTCCTTAGAAACTCGTCAAGTTCAGGGACTGGATTGAAAATGAGAATCTTTGAAAGTCCTTCAGGAAGCCTAGAGAAGTCTACATTAAAATACATGAAAGTCTGGAAAATATGAACAAAAATGAGGGGTGGCTCAAGACATTTGCACAGTACTGTCTAATGTCAAATATATCATTTGTCATATTGTGTTGTGTTGTGCTAGGTTGTTTGACAAGGGGGCGTTGAAAAGAGTTTGCCCAGTTCGAGCATGGATTATGAGAGGAGGTAAGAGTATATGTCTCCTCTGCTTATTTGTCCAATGATAATGTAAAAAAAACAACTTTAAACCGAAGATATGTTACTGAGTTATTCATAATGAGAATATTATTATTAACCTGTTAAGCCCTATTATTTACTACTACTAATAATATACTATTAATAACTAACATTATTATTACTATTATTATAATGATTATATTATTATTATAGTTATAATCATAATTATTCTTATTCTTCTTATTATTGTAGTTTTATACTACATGCAGTCAGACTTCTCAACACACACGGTTTCTGCTAACACACTCACCCACTTCGCTTAATTCATTTGTATTTACTCACTTCATCCCAGCTGGACTGTGAACTGCCTCGCAATATACTGAATTAATGGTTCTGAACCTGGATGTTTTTCCATTCAAATGACTGTACAGGTGCTATTACCTCATAACAACCCACACATTATATGGACAACAGTATTGGGACACCTGACTATTACACCAACAGGGACTTTAATGACATTGCATTCAAATACATAGACTTTAATATGGAGTTGGTCCCCCTTTGCAGTTACAACAGCTTCCATTCTTTTTGGAAGGCTTTCCACAAAATTTTGGAATTTTTGTGCAAATTTGTGCCCATTTATTCTGGAGAGCATTTATGAGGTCAGACACTGATGTTGGATGTGAAGGACTGACTCGGAAATTGCATTTCAATATATCAAAACCTGCTTGAGTGCATAAACTGTTGAAATATTTAAAAAATCAGCTGTAATGTCACTACAACAAGCTACAGTGTTACTCTGACATAGCTTGAAAATGAATTTGTCTTTATTTCCTTCTGTAACACTTGCAAAATTGTCTTCAGATTCAAATCACCTGTAGAAATCAATAAAAATGAAATGTTACATTTTCGCTGTCCAAAAAAATAATAGAAGCATCACACTATGCTTCTAAGAAACATGGGTGCCTTCACAAAACAGCAGTATTGGGTTTGTACTTGTTATGAGCTAATATCCTGAGTTTCTTCATATCCTCAGTATTTGATTTTTCAAGATATCAGATGTTGACAGAGGAAAATGTTTGTTCAGTGCATCCCTAGCAACCTTTAAAAATCCTACACCATATCAGGTTGGACTGAATGTATCCTTTTATTAAAAGGAGCGTTTCCTTCCTCCTACAGGTACATCCGCTCTGAACGATCCGTCATCCTCATCAACTTCTGTCTGTCCATCATCTCCTCTAATGCTCTCATCCTCATTGGGCAGACTCAGACACGCAACAAGGTAAGAGCACTCCGAAGAAGAACACACATCCATACCTCCCTCTCTGAAACACTCTGTAAGTCTGCTTTATAACCAATTCCTTGTCTGTCTTCTTCTACTTCTCTTTTATTTTTCCCCTCACTGTTATTTATCCGCACCCCATCTCTCTCTTTCTCTCTCTCTCTCTCTCTTTCTCTCTCTCTCTCTCTCTCTCTCTCTCACTCTGTCTCTCTCTCTCTCTGTCTCTCTCTCTCTTTCTCTGTCTCTGTCTCTCTTTCTCTCTCTCTCTCTCTCTGTTTCTTTCTCTCTCTCTCTCTCTCTCTCTCTCCCTCTCTCTC
>JBBJLS010003995.1:0-16441 GCA_037577275.1 Bryconaethiops microstoma
TTCCAAGGCACCATGACTTTATGTTCTGATGTTATTGTAGCATGTTTGTGTATTCTAAATAAAGTATATGTATAATTGCTACATAATTTTTGTATATGACAAGACTTTTGTCCAGGCAAAATCTGAACTTTCTGTCCTAATTAAATGATACAACTCAATGAATGATGCAAAACTTTATTTTGGTATATTAATCGTAATTTAGAGGTCTTTGCCTTTCTTATAAGCCATTTCTGATTCCAACTGACTACAAGTCAAGTTATTATTTGTTGTTCCTACAACTTGGTTAAGTGACAAGACTTTTGTTAGACACTGTAGACTTCCAAAGATTAATTGTAGTTTATTTATAGCTGTCCAATCACTAACTACCTAAACAACCTTCTTCAGTACAATTAAGTCATTGGAATAGTAACCAACTATTACCAGAACAAGGGAGAAAAAATAATAATTAAACACATTATTGCTGATCCGGATTGCTGAATGTATGAAAACTGTAATAAGTATGTCTTTTTCGTCATAGAACTGAACTACGTCTTCCTTCCTTCTTAAGAAGTACCAAGAATATGCGACATATCGCAGCATGAGGCCATATAAATGTTGTCACAATGACAGCTGCCACTGAAAATTAATGCTGAACAAATGAGAATTTAGCTTTTTTTTAACGTGGAAAAGGCAACAATGATAAAATAACTTTGTAAAATGTTATTGGCAATTAAGGGGGCTTTTTGAACAGGTAACAGGTTTGGGAACCTGGTTTTTGAAGGTACATGATAGGCATGTCAAACAGCACCCTTTGACACTAAAATACATATATCATGCGAAACAGCCTTTCAAGACCCTGCTCTGGGCACCTCTAAAGCGGGACCCTTTGATTATTCCTCTTTAGCATTGCGCAGCTTGAGCAAAACCAGGCTCTGTCTTGTTACAGGATGACTATGTGTGACTCACTGGGACTATTAGTCTTTGACAGATTTGTGTCCCTGAGGCTACAGATCAAAAAAAAAAGACCTTGCTAACAAGATGAAGACTGTCCTTGCGGACATGATGAATGCAACATCGGAGTGGCTGTGCTTCATCAGAATTGCTTCTCTGTACCCTTAGCGAAGCAGTCCTGTTTGGTTTTGAGATGACTGCTCACATGCTTGGCTGTGATGTCAAAACAGCAATTAATAGTTCAAAACAAACTCAGACCACAGACTTGAGTTAAATCTTCGACATTCCTCAGGAAGAATCTCATTGTTGACAGTCACATTTCATGCTACAAATCATATGCTGCCTATCTTTGTCTGGCATCATGCGGAGAGTCATTGACTCGTCTCCTAACTGAGTTTCCATCATTCTTTGTCTATGCTGCTTTCCGGGTACACAGATACGATCAGCACTGGGATTATACAGCTGATTGAGGAATATACACACCATTCACTTTCAGAAGACAGGCCTCCATTAACTCTAGGCCACAAAATTGCTGAGTAAAGACTGTAGTAACTACATTAAGAGGTTTTGTGTTGATTTACTCATAATCAATAAAAGCTGGCCCCACAGCGGTGCAGTGGGTAGCGCTGTTGCCTCATACCTCCAGGGTTGGGGGTCCCTATCCAGCTCCTGGCCTTGTGTGTGTGGAGTATGCATGTTCTCCTCGTGGTGGTGTGGGTTTCCTCCAGGGTCTCCAGTTTCTCCCACAGTCCGAAGACATGCACAGCAGATGAATTGGAGATTCTAAATTGACTGTAGGTGTGAGTCAATGGTGTGTGCACTCTGTGGTGGGCTGGCGCTGCCCAAGTTGAGTCCCTGCCTTGCACATATTGACCCTGGGATAGGCTCCCTACCCACGACCCTAGTGAGGATTAAGAGGTTACAGAATATGAATGAATAAAAGTTGGCAGAGGCCTGTTAGCATTATTATGCTAACTTTTACTGAGTGAAATGTTCAACACTGTATGACTGTCTAAAAGCAGCCTTGAGTTATTCAGAGAAAAGACTGTGGTGTTCACAAACAGTGGTTTTATACAAGTTTAATAACACTAATGTAACTATTAATGTTTCTAAGCTAGTTCAGAACTGTTAGCTTTACCATATTGACACATATGGGTTAAGAGTCCTTTAAAAAATTACCAGAAATTAAATCTGACCCTTTTAAGGTCTTTTTCATTCATGTCTCTGGTCATGATTGCACAAAGTTCATTCATTCATTTGTTTTCTCATAATCCATCATCAAAATGTCATGACTAAATTTCAGTTGCATCACCAGTGGGCAGACAAAGAGTAACATAAATTTACCTCAGGAGGCTGGAAACATGTTATGACATCACCCCCCCTCTTGCTCCTTCCCCGGAATTTTCAGAGTGAGGTAATAAGTGGAGGCTTTCATGATGTCATCTTTCAAAAACCACAAACCACATTTCTTCTCTAACCCCCCAAAACACCAGCCAGATAAAATACAAGGTGTGTCTAACATACACAAGCAGGTAGTGTGTGTGTTAACTGATTTTATAGCAAAGGGAGTCATAGGGGTCACATGACTGAAAGGAAATGAATATACAATTCACATGAAATCACAGAAATCAACTCCAAAGCCACACTGGAGCTGGAATGAGGAGACGTTATAATTTTAGTAATCACCAAAGGGATAAATGTTTTCACAAGTCTGACGGTGTCATTCTTGACTGAATTACACTATATGGACAAAAGTATATGGACCCTTCCAGTGAAGGGTTGTCTTAATGTTATTTTGGACAATGCTATGCTTCCAACTTTGTGGACACAGTTTGGGGAAGAACCGTATCTATTTCAGCATGACTGTGTCCCAGTGCACAAAGCAAGCTCCATAAAGACATGGCTAGATAAGTTCAGTGTGGAAGAACTTGACTGACCCGCACAGAGCCCTGACCTCAACCCCAACCAACACCGAACTGGTAATGGAGATTGTGAGGCCTTCTCGTCCAACATCAGTGCTTGACCTCATAAAGGAATGGGCACAAATGCTCACAGAAAATTTTGTGGAAAGCCTTCCAAAAAGAGTGAAAGCTGTTATAGTTGCAAAGGGGGACATATTAAATTATATGTATTTGAATGCAATGTCATTAAAATGTGTTGGTGTAATAGTCAGGCGTCCCAATACTTTTGTCCATATAGTGTACCTTCTTTGATTGGCTGAGCACTCTCACTAACAGTCCTGTTGGAGTTGAGCAAATCCCAATAATAGACATGAATGTACAGTTGTTTTTTACAGGCTGAAATGATCACTGTTAAGATTTTAGAGCTCTATTAACATTCATCAGTCATTTTTCTCTTGAACTGTAAAGTGGAGTTTTTTTCAGGACGTTAAGATTTCCTACTAATCACTCTTAGTTTCTAGTGTACAATGTGGATCATTCTACATCAGAATGTGCATCAAAATGCATTGCAAATCTTTTGTTAGGAGCATTAGCTGAATTTAACGGTGGGTGGTAAGCCGCATCACGTTGTTTCTCACAGGCCTATTTTGTTGCCTGCTTTTACATATCACATAGAAATAGCCATCAGTGGTTGGCCGTTTTGCATGTCAGATGGTCAAAGTAGGTGGTCTTTGGTCACACTGAGCAACAAAACATTGCAGGCTGTCTGTCAAAACACAGCTCGGAAAAACAGCAGCACTGTACAAACGAAAACAACGATCCCGACTTGTTCACTGCCTGCTGCTCATCAAACAGCAAAACACAGAAAAGCAACAGCTGCAGGTTTCCTCAGTTACGGGCCGAGGATTAAATATAGTCTTGCCTCTTGTATGTGGGGTCATTTGTATTAATTGAATATGAGAAAAAGAATTCATTTGTTTGTCTTTTTACCACTGTTTATTAACCTCTTAAAATCTCAGTCCTATTACACACTTAACCCTATTATTCAACAACTACATAGACTAAAATAGAAACTGGGTTAGTCTTAAAGTGGCATTCCAAACAGTGATTCAAAATGTTTGCATAGTTCCAGCCAGCTGTCACGAATTCCATACTTCTCCCCAGTGAGGGCAGACAAAAATGCAGACTTCCATTATCTTTTTTTATTGTTCAAAACTTCAAAACAAAAGGCACGATGGCCAGAATAAGCTTTATAACAAAAGGAGACAAGGAAAACACTCAGCCAGAGTCAGTGTGATGGTTGACCGAACACCTAAACATAAACACAACCTTTTAAATACATAAACCCCAAATCCCACAACCAATTAACAAACTCAAACACTAAACTCTAATAACACCCAGCTGTGTCTCACCCTGAACAGAAAACCCATACCCACTTCAAAATAAAAGTTCATAAACAAAACTTAATCTGTGGCGGCCTCTAGTCACGCTTCTGACAGGACATGACAGTACCCACCCAATGGAGCACCACCAGGGCACAAATGGGCCAACCCAACCACCCCAAGGGCGGAGGAGGGGTAGGTGGTGGCAAAGGAATGCGTCCTGTGAGCCCCACCCAGCCGCCTCTCGCTGGACCACACCAGGCAGGTCCCATGGGATGCTCTCCTTTGTGAGTCCAAGTCCTTATCTGCGTAGCCCCCTCCGGGGAGCCCCTTGCTGTGCTCGTGGATGGAGCCCCCTACCGGAAGCCCCTCGCTGTGCTCATGGGTGGAGCCCCCTAACGGGAGCCCCTTGCTGTGCTCATGGGTGGAGACCCTTACCAGGAGCCCCTCAATGTCCTCGGGGGCAGAGCCCCCTACCTATGAGCCCCTCGTTGTGCTCATGGGCGGAGCCCCCTACCGGGAGCCCCTCACTGTCCTCGGGGCAGAGCCCCCCCATGGAGCCCCTCCATGTCCTAGATCGAGCTCCCTCCAGGGTCGAATGCCCTTCAGGAAGCTAATCTGTGGTCCCCAAGTCTGAGTCCCCTCGAGGGAAAACCCATACCCACTTCAAAATAAAAGTTCATAAACAAAACTTCTAGCAGCCGCTGACAGGGCATGACACCAGCCCATTAAAAATGAAATTTATTATTATTATTATTATTATTATTATTATTGTTATTATCATTATTGATAATAATAATATTAATAATAATAATAATAATAATAATAATAATAGAAGAAGAAGAAAAGTGGTGCAGTGGCTAGCACTGTTGCATCACACCTCTAAGGTTGAGGATTCGAATCCAGGTCCTGGTCTTATGTGTGGAGTTTACGTGTTCTCCTAGTGGTGGTGTGGGTTTCCTCCGGGGTCCCCCATGTGTGTCAGATGAACTGGGGATTCTAAATTAACCGTGTGTGTGTGTGCACCCTGTGGTGGGCTGGTACCCCACCCAGAGTCAGTCCCTGCCTCACGCCCATTGACCTCAGTGGGCTCCGGGTACCTGCAACGCTAGTGTGGATTTAGTAGGAATTAATAATAATCTAGCTGTTATATCCCAATTACCAGTTTTTAAACTGAGAGCTGCCCTGTAAACCATATGAGGTTAAATGGTGAGAAAATCAAGTCAACTTTGAATTTAATGAAAAGGAAAAAACTTCTCCCTCTGCTCACTGCACACTAAGAAACAGCTGTGAAAACATGATCATATATTACATTTTAACCTCATCAAAGAACAGACCTGGTCAAAGTGTGGTAAGACTGTTATAAAACATTGTATGATATACTTTCAGTGCTTCCCTCAACTCGACGAAAGCATCTCAGTTTAATCCGTCACTCCAGCCTGTTGTGTATGTCCGCCAAAATCTATGAAGTTAGATTTTTTCAGATAACATTTTCAGTCTTTTTAGTTTTGTTTGTAGGGATTTAAATCACATTAGCTAAGGCAAATGAGTTAAAATCTCCACAAGTTCCTTCTTGTCAAACATTCTTGCCTTGTTTTCTATCTGTGGTAATAATGGGAATTACTTCACAAATCATGCGGGGAAGTGACCAATCTAATAACTGGAGGTTTCTCTTAACAGCCTACAGGCAGCTTTTTACCACTGAGCAAGTAACACCCACACAAACACATCATCTAATATCAGGAAATTATTTAATGGATTTATGGTTCCTCCAGAAGAGGAAACAGGAATTGATTTCTTTTGGCTTTTATTACCCCTCTGACAAGTAGCCGTTCAATTACCTTAAGTCTTTGAGTGTGATCACAAATATGTGATGAGCTGTGGCCGAGCTTCAATATCAGGAAAACCCTTAATCCGGCAGATTAAGGGTTTCTCAAAAGAGGAAACAGGAATTTTCTGTTTGTTTGTTTATTGCCACTCTGATAATGAGTGGTTCAATTACATTAACCCTTTAAAGATTATGATCACAAATATGTGATGGGCTGTGGCCGGTCTCTGGGGAAACTGCAACCACAAAAATAGAATGTTAGAGAACAGAGAGTTCAGTGTTGTGACATCATAATTACCCTCTGAGAATTAATCAACAATGAAACTGTAGAGCACTGATGCGGAACTCTAGAAGGATGGGAAAATCTCTCCAGGACAGGGCATTGTTTCAAAGGGTTTTAAGTAGCATTGTGTCAACTGGAGCTTTGTGTGCACGCTAACTGTGGGACTGGGTGGTTAACCAGAGTGGTGTGCTTGTGGGTTGCCATTCGCTCAGGCACAGTATGACTATACATGTGATTGTCATGTGTGGATGTTTTTTTTTTGTAGTCAATTTTGCTCTTTCAGTGTGGATACATCCGGAGATACACTAACAGTAGTCAAATCTTTATTCTGCTAGGTTTCTGTTGCACTTGCTAAGTAGAGGTCTCTAGGGATCTTCGTGTTTTTTGGAACAATCATGTCTGTAACTGTATATACTGAAAAATCCATATACTGAAAAAGTAAGGTAGTGAATTATGGGGTGCCTTTTGTAAAAACAGCTTCACAAATTTAGGGGTGTCATTTTTTCATCATTTAGCGCAATGTTCACACAATTACTTTACTTTTGGCTCATAACTCCGGATCCCTGGGGGCTATTATGGCAAATGAGGGGTCAAAAAAGGTGTCACCAAGCCCTATCTAACTGTGAAGTTTCACATTTAGAGTTCAAGATATATTTTTTATATTTAACATTTAGATTTAAGATCATTTAAGGCAAATCCTCCATGTTGGTGAGGGCATATCACAGCAGGCAGTCCAGCCCCCTGCTAAGTAACAATTGTAATCATGGGGCTTGTGCCAATTAGCATATCTCACCGTTTGTAAAAGTGCAACGTTTAGATTTAGATTTAACATTTACATTGATATTTAACATTCACATTTAGATTTAACATTTAGATATATATTTAACATTTAAATGTAACATTTAACATTTACTCAGCAACAAAGTGTACCAAAATGTAACACTGTTTTTTTAACACATTTATCTCTAAATGTGTGAAAATTGTGTGAATATTGCGCTAAATGATGAAAAAATGACACCTCTAAATTTGTGAAGCTGTTTTTACAAACGGCACCCCATAGTGAATGTACATACATTTCAGAGGGTAGATACGCTGTCATTGGACAGAGAAACTAACACAGACCGCTAGACTGGATTTTGTTCATGACTTGTGACTTGCTACCATGGGATGCTAACCACTGCCACATGAACTCTGAGTGACGGACATGTGGTCAACCTCAACATCAGATACATTATTGAAATCGTTCAAATGGAGCATTAGCTCATATCGATTGGAGCTGCGGCAGACTTTACCACTTAACCGTGCAAATGCCTGGGGTTCTAGGGGGTTGGGAGTGTGATGGTGGTTGGTGGAGTTGTTTAATTTGGACACTGTAACATCATACCTACCCAATCAGCACTCCTACCAGTGATACTGATATTCTTCTGGCCCCCAAAATATTGAAGGAAAGTTTGTTTGAAAGGAGAAGCATGCTGGACACAGTTACTTGTTGGTAGAAGCTTCACCTGTGGCTGACGGTGCTATTTGCCATTCTTATATTCCAGTACTTTCTGAAGAAATATTAATTGGCCAACATGGAGGACATAACCAAAGATTTCCAGAAGCAAAACCAGGATGGTTCAACAGAGAAAAACGCTACAACGTAAATATTGGCATTGCATCAAAATCAAATGTCTTTGATGGTGGCCTTCAGATATAACTTTGCTTTGGGCCCCAGAAACAGTAACTGTTGGTCTAGGGGTACAATCCCCCCTTAGAGGGCAAGAGGTCCCAGGTTCAAATCCCAGATGAGCCCTGATTTTGCAAATTTCAGACTTGTGGGACTGATAAAGGTTTATCTTATCTTATCTTACACTGATCTGTACCACTGGAGTCGGAGTTTAAAAGAAACAGTGTTTCACACATTTCATCGCCTCGCTATGGCTGTCACAGCACTGTGGTTGAAGTTTGCTTTTAAGATTAACTTATGATTCCCCACACTCGCTTTATCAGTGGGTCGTGAACTTGAGCACGGCTCAGTAATTCATGCTGATGATTGTCGTTGAAGCACATGTGTCTTCACACAGGATGTCCTTCATTTGCTCATGCTGTGTCTGCTTTTCTGACCCTCTGGGGCCAATTATCTCTGCAAGAGCATTTTCACGTGGTTTTATTTGGCACTGGTGGCTTCAAACTGTTTTCTCTTGTTTTTCACTGCTTTTCTTGCAAATTTTGCAGGAGTTGTTTTCTTTCTGTGCTTTTGTGCTTCTGTGTCTCTGTTCTTCATACAAAAAATAAAACTAAAAACAGCAAGAGAAAATCCTGTTTGTGCTGTTCTAGGATGTGGGCCTTTGATGAAATATACAGTGTATTACAGCCAATAATTTTTTGTTCAGCTAGTAAAAGTTCACAGAAGAACATTTTAGATTTGAAAGTGAAAATGATTTATTCTTAAAACACAATGTACTATAAATATCAACCTGATGTCATAATGAATATACAGAAGTTACATATGCAGTTTTACAGCTTCATGAACATAAAGTGAAGAAATATTTCATGATTAAAAAGTGTTTGTACTGGAAAAAAAAAAAAAACATATTGCTGTATTTGAGTTTATAGTCACCAATATATGGACCCAATATTTTAAACTGTCCATATCATTTATTTTTATATTTTATTTCCCCACTTATGGTGTTTGTTGAGTTTTATGTACCAAAACCAGGCACTATTTGTTTTTAAATGACCATCTTCCAACCATTTTTTATCCCTTAAATCGTTTGAAAAACTGTCCTGGGTGAAGCTCACTATATACCTTTAACCTAAATAGACAGAGCTGATCTACTGTAGGTGAATATTTGTAAATATGTTGGTTTTGTGACATAATAAAACAATGAATTCAAAACAAAAATGGACTGAATGCAGTAAGGGGTAAATGGAATTGATTAAATTCACAAAAAAGTTTACGAATGGTATTAAATGTATTTTTTTACAGTTGTTCTTGATATGTGCCCTTTAAAAATGTACACTAGTACTGATCATCTGTCAAATGTCCCCCGTAACCTAAAATTACATTTAAACCTAGTCCTATTTTAGAGTAGCAAAATCTGATTACTATCTGTGACTTTTGTCACATAATTAAAAAAGGACTAAGTTTTCAGAAGATGCTAAAAAACATACTCTCATCACTTATTGTTCCTCAAGCTGAAACTCTGAAGGTTGTCCAGCTTGGATGTAAATAGCCCAGCTTGAGCAGCTTTTGGAAATACCAACCAACGAGAGAGAGCTCATGTTGCCTGGCAAAATGTGCAAAAACCTAACAAATGAAATCATTTTTTTAAATCTGAAAAAGCAGATTAAGGCTAAATTGAATTGATTACACAACATTGTCAAAACTGGCTGGGTGGCCTAGTGGTTAGGGTGTTGCTCCTGCAATCAGAAGGTTGTGGGTTTTGAAACCCAACACTGCTAGTATCACTTACCCTTGAGTAAGGTACCGTCCCCCCTTATTGGTGGCAGCCCACTTGGTGATTTAGTTAAATACAGAGAAAGAATTTCACATTGTTCATACGGTGTGCTATGGTGTGTTCTTGTGTGACTATAAGGGGCCGCTTTACTTTATTCCACGCCTACAGAACCCTGACAATCCAGAGATACTGATGCAGAGATCTACAGATGCCCAACATATTAACTATCTGGTTCATCCTCAATAGTGTCAGGTTTAAGACCAGTGTTATATTGTTTACCATGTATATTCTTATGTTTTCCAATACAGATTGAGTTAAAATAATTGTATTAATATTTTTGAGATTGGGCATCCTGAAGTTATCACGTAACAGTGTTAAACCAAGTGTATAGAAGGGGTGGTGAGGGTTAAAAAATGTTTTTGTCTATTTTTTGTACTAGGGGGGAGCAGGAAGATCTGACATATAGAGTCCTGAATATGACTCCTTCTTGCTTGTGAAAGTGAGAGTGATTTGGACTGGCATCCTTGGCTTAGACACTGTTCCAATATTTGCAGGGCGGCAAATTACAGGACAGCGTACCGCCACTTAAATGAGCACTTTCTAAAACAGCCTCTTGCTGGCATCAGTAATGAGGAATGATTATGTATTTGCCATGTGTGTGCGTGGGAGAAATCAACACCGTTTATCAAAGGCAGATGCCTGAACACAGTTGTACATATTTAAATGTAATTAGAGTTGCGTTGATGGCAGTCTTTGGAGCACAGCACTGACCGCATCGGTTAGAAACATCAGTGTTGTGAGCAACATGGATTATCATGGGTCACAGACTGTGGTGGCAAGTCTGTTTTGACAACACTTTTTGAAAATTTTATCTGGTCATTTTGAATGTCACCTTTTTTAATAACCTTAAAAGTACACAGATACGTCCAAATTCATCCACTTTGAGAATCACTTATTGCTGACACAGGTGTTCAGCTGTGCACTCTAATTAGGAGCTCCAAAGCACTGCAAAAAGAAAGAGAAGCTCTGGAGCAGATGTGCATGGGCCTAAGGTCAAATGTATGTTAGGAATGATATGAACATTTCATAATCATATTGACCAAAACTACTACAGGTATCAGTATTATCACAGTGTAAAATATTATTATTGTTGTTGTTGTTGTTGTTGTTGTTGTTATTATTATTATTATTAAGGCCCATTATTGTTATTGTTACTAAATATCCACATCAAATGTTGACAATAGCCTTGATAATCTATAGACATAGATGTCTTTAAAACATTCTAAAATATTCTAAAATAAATGTAAAGTGACCATTCTATCATAAGTGAACATACCGCAGCATTAAATTCTTTCTCTGCATTTAACCCATTGACCAAGTGAAGCAGCAGGCAGCCAGGAACACAGCGCCCAAGGATGGTACCTTGCTCAAGGGTAGCAATCCTAGGATTTGAACACAGTACCTTCTGGTCACAGGGGCAACTCCATAACCACTAGGCCACCAAACAAAGTACAGAGTTGTGTTTTTAAATGCAAAAGATAGACTACCTTGTCCAATGTTCCCAAGCATGGCTCCAACTGCTTAAACGTGCTTTTAATTAATGTGTGCATTCCCGAGTGACAATGCTAAGAATGCATTACTCTCCTCAAATTAAGAGCAAAAGAAGAAGTCGAGTCGCGCATTGTCATGGTGTAATATTGGCTAATTTGTAAGTCTAATATAAATTCCTAATTCATACATTAATTAGAAAAATGTAAATGGTAATGTAAAGCATACCACTGTACACAATAAAGTGTAAAGTGTCTTTTTGTCACGCATGAACACACCACATCACAGCACACAATGTGCACAGTGTGAAATTCTTTCTCTGCATGTAACCCATTCACCAAGGGAAGCAGTGAGCAGGCAGCGCTGCAAAGCCCGTGGAGCAGTGTGTGGGCATGGTACCTTGCTCAAGGATATCTCAGTGGTGCCACAAGCAATCCTGGGATTCGAACCCACGACCTTCTGAGTACAGGGACAACGTAACCACCAGGCCATAGCATATTAAAAACAGTACGCAACCATTAGACATGAATTCAGTAATGTAGCATTGGCATAGCATTTGGGATACAGCTGTGGGCTTGCAAGCAACGTGTGCTCCTTTATTCACAGGCTTGGATATAAACATTTGAAGATGGAGGGAAAGCTGATTGCAACAGTTCCTTGTTTGTTGTCTGACACATTGCTGTCCAACTCTAATGGACAGGTCTGTTCTCCTTTAAGTACAGGACATTTACACCCGGACATGTAGATCCAGAGCAGCTTGGATCCTAAAGGACTCGTCCCACCCCAGTAATGGACTGTTTTGAACTTCTGCAATCAGGCAGAAGGTTCTGCAAAATCATGGACAAAACAGAGCAGTTTCCATTCTCAGGATGAGCTCAAGAGGAGCTTCTATCCTCAGGCCCTTCGAGTCCTAAACTAGAACATGCCTCCCTCCCCTCATTGCATTACCATAATGGACTGACACAGCACCTCAGGGTGTCATATCATATTCATTGTCATATTTCATATCTGTCATATTTCATAACTGTACATGATTTATTATTACATCACATGCTGCTATACTGTACATGCTGCTTTACAGGTCCTTACTTCTGTTTACATTGCTGTGTTAATATGGCACAATGCACTTTAATATCCCACTTGCACAGTGTACATATGTAAATCTGTCAGATTGTTGCTTCACTTATAACTTAAAACACTCTAACTTAGCTTCCATATTTTACCTCTACCTTGTGTTCCTTGTTTAAGTTGTTTTAATCCTATTTAGATCTGTTTTAAATGTAAAATTTGTACATATTTTATAAACTTGCACAGTCATAAAAAATGAGTGGTTCAGGATACTTTTCACTGCGTGTTGTACTTGCATAACTATACATGTGACAAATAAAGAATCTTGAATCTTTGTGTTTCTGGTTGGTTTATTATTGTCCCGATCATTTTGAACTGCAAGAGGCTGCTACAGCATTAGCAGGCTCACCTCGTCTCGTTGCTATCATTGTCAGATCTGCTGCAATTTATGTTCGATAGGCCTGAATAAAAAAAGGTGTTGGATCCACTTGGGTGTGTTTGAAGGTGATACCATGGTTTACCATGAAACTGGTAACAATTTCATCCCTGAAAGGAATAGAACCCCCACCTCTAGTTGTGAAGCAGTGGAACTATGTTCTCTAAAGTGATGGAACTTCATCCAATACCTTTGAAATGACTTGGATTGGCGTTTGTGATCCAACATCAATACCTGACCTCACTAACGCTTTCGTGGCTGTAATCAAATCCATGCAGAAACGTTCTAACATCTAGTGTAAATCCTTCCCAGAAGAGTAGAGGCTGCTTTTGCAGCAAAAGGGGAAATTTCTTCTGTAATACTCTTTATTTTAAAAGAAACATAGGAGCAAGTGTCTGCAAATGTTTGAAGGGTATGTCTGTGCATACAAGCACACACCTCGTGTTTCACTTTCACATGCATAAACAGGTCAGAATGTACTTTTGGAATGAATAGACTGCTCTGTAAGAACTTTCCCAAAGAACTTTCTTTTTTATACTTCTAAAGCAGCAGCATTAGCTGAGCGTTCATTCAGTGAAACAGTGGAAAGTGAAGTTGAAATACATGCTGGAGGATCTATGAAGCGATTGTATGCACATGAGTATGTTTGAGTGTTGCTTGAAAGTGACACTAAGACTTTTCTGCATATTTTAATCTTGCTTTCCTCCTTTCAGCATGCCGTTTGTCTTTTTAAATCAGGCTCACTCTGCTCTCTTGGCCCGATGCAAAGGTGATTTATTTTTGCACACTGGAAATGGAGTTTTCAAGATGTCCACATAGGTTTTGGCTGAGAAAAAAAGGGAGAGTTTAAACAACATCCCTCAACTCCTGCAGAGCTTTAACTGCGCCGGTGTAAATTCAGCTCTGCAGGAGAAACATTTAATACTGCTCGTTTTACTATTTTTAACTCTCTCTCGCTCACTCGCCTCCTCCTACTCACCCCTCTTCTTCTTGTGCTCTCTTTCTCTCACTTTCTCACCCCTTTCTTACCCATTTCTGTTTTCTTTTTCTCTCTCACTCTCACTTCTTCCTGTCTTTGCAGTCTCTCTTACTCTTTTTTCCAGCTCTCTTTCTGTTTTTCTCTCGCTTTCACTCTTTCTTTCTTTCTTTTTCTCTTTCTTTCTTTCTCTTTCTTTCTTTCTTTCTTTCTTTCATTTTTGCCTATTTCTCTCCTTCTTAGCTTTCTCTCTCTCTCCCTCTCCCTCTCCCTCTCTCTCTCTCTCTCTCTCTCTACAGTTCAACTTGTTCTCAGGTTTCTCTCTCGAGGATCAGGTTTGGAAAAGCCTGATGGTGCTTCAGCAGGTTTTAAAGACACCCTTACCTGCATGTCACTGACCCCCTTTAGTAGAGGGTGAGAATGTGAGTGAGAGAGAGAGAGAGAGTCACAGCTAAAAATAGTTCTACCGTAAGTTAATGTGGATCTCTTGAGTACACAGTTACCTACACTCATTTCTTGTTTTACTTTCTTTTCCTCTCCTTTTCATTCTCTCTCTCTCCTCTCTCTCTTTCTCTGTCTCTGTCAGTCTCTCTGTTTTTTTTAGGGCCTGTGTGTGTGTGTGTGTGTGTGTGTGTGTGTTGGAAAAGCTTTCAGTATGTGTTTTGGAACAGAGGCCCTGCCCAATATGAAGCTTCCTTTTTCCTCTCGTTCTGTGTGATTGGTTTAGCAGTAGTGTTGGGCTCTGTGCCTGCAGAATGTGGGCCATGCTTCAGGACAGCCTGAAATCAGCCAGGTCTCTCTAGTCTAGATTACACAGACCTGTTTGCATCACTGTTAAACTGGTTTGAATTTGACAAAAGATGGGGCTTGTCCCGTATCTGGCCTCCTCCTCCACCCTCTCATCCTTCTGTAAGCTGCTTCGTGTTGTGCCTGTGTCACCTGAGTCTTGTTACGTGGCAGTCTTGCTACTGCCCTAGAATTGCAACTTTATCAGACAAGGAAAAATATAAGGATGGTAAAGATAAACTTCAATTTTGCCTTTTCATTCATTCGTCATGAAATGAACATATAGGAAAAAGCACAAAAAATGTTATGGCAAAAGCAACTACAATATAACACACACACACACACACACACACACACACACACACACACACACACACACACTATTTTTCATCTGTGTTTAAATGTCACTGAGTATGGTTTTTGCTGCCTTGATTTTCTCTAGTTTCTCGTTCCTTGTTTCCTTAGGCTTCCTGGCCCTGTACATTAAAGTTTATGCTAGTGACCCCTACGCTGACCCTGACTTGTGCTGCTTCCAGTATTGTCCATGATTTCCAGAGATATCCAGTGATCTCATGCACATAAATCAATCTGCTTTGAGCATAAATGGGAGCAAGTCTCCAGATAATCCTCTTGGTCCTCTGTGAGTCCAAGCCTGGACGAGTCTTTGACTGCTTCCAGGCCAGATTTCTTTATGAAGCCTTGTTTTGTTCTGTGAAGACATTTATAAAAGTGAGGCTGCAGATTGACTTTGGACATCAAGCCATGACATTGTTATTAGCTATTACTTTTATTTTGCGAACAAGTAACACAAATAAAAGAAGCTAACAAGTAACAGAAGTAAGTAATAGTAATAGTAATACCTCATATGGTTTCTGACACAATGACACTGAATAAAAGTACAGAGAAAAATCAGGCCTTGCTGTTACTAGCTGTTACAGACCAGATTGCTGTTACTAGGTGTTTTGCTTGAATATTACAGAAATCAGTATGTCACACAGCACTATAAACCACATAAGTAAATACATTATATGGACAAAAGTATCAAGACACACAACTTAATTACTGAATTCAGATGCCCCCTTACTTTTAGCCCCCAGCCTCATGAAGACAGTTTGGAGAAGGCCCTTTTCTATTCCAGCCTTTCTATGACTGTGCCCCAGTGCCCAAAGCAAGGTCCATAAAAACATGGTTGGATGAATTTGGTGTGGAAGAACTTGACTGGCCCACACAGAGCCCTGAAGTCAACCCCATCCAACACCTTTGGGATCAACTGGAATGGAGATTGTGAACCAGACCTTCTCGTCCAACATCAGTGCCTGACCTCAGAATGAATGGGCACAAATTTCCTCAGAAACACTCCAAAATCTTGTGGAAAGCCTTCCAAGAGGAGAGGAAGCTGTTATTGCTGCAAAAGAGGGACCAGCTCAAGTCTATACATTCGAATACAATGTCATTAAAGTCCCTGTTTTTGTAATGGTCAGGTGTCCCAGTACTTTTTTTTTAAGCAAGTGTGTGATTTTGTCACACAGCTTATACGAGGTAAATTAGTGTGCTGTAAGCTTCCAGTACTTACTAGCTAATTCTTCCTCCTGGCTCCAGTGGAAAAGAAGCAAACTTCAGCCACCTCACATACCTTCAGTTACATTTGGAGTAGGAACATAACTGTGCAAGTTTGATGTTTTACCAAACTATTTCTTTAACCAGGTCACAAAATAGTAGGTGAGTTATGGCATGGTGGCTTATAGACATGTTTACTATAGTATGCAAATTGCTTGCAAGGACATGTAAACACACACACACACACACACACACACACACACACACACACACACACACACACACACACACACACACACACAC